>VZTV01069181.1:0-16538 GCA_013400875.1 Anhinga rufa | reverse complement strand
GTGCTTTCCCTAGAGCATCTGGTCCTCAAAAGAGAGTATATGGAGCCTGTTTCAACAGTTTGAAGCCAAAATGATAGCATAGACTTAAAGGGTCTTCACTCGCAGTATGGTGGGATATCTGATCTATGCATGCAAAGTACTACCTGGTAAGAGTTTTGAAAACTTACTAGTTAGTTACAGCATTCTTAATACTATGTTTGTATCACACGTATTGCTGGCTTTTGGCTTCATAACTGAGGCAAAGCTGCTTAAGCTGCCTTATTTCTGCATTTTCATACTTGCAGAAGCCTGTGGGAGTTTGAAAGGGTAACCTTAACCTTGAATTTCCTGGCTGCCTAACATTTGGGCTTCCTCAGAACTGCCACAACACTCTTTTGAAAGTTCTCCCTTAGGCTGCTTACAATCTTCACTTCCTCACTTACCCGTGTGCTTGCCTGGGAATATGCAAACAGTTTTTTACCATCAATGTTTCTATCTCTGGAGGGGAGTGCAGCTTTCAGGCAAGCTGTAACACCCAGAATTCTGGGTTCACCCTAGTGAGTGGTTTGATTTAAACATTGCAACATTCAGGCTAGCGTGTTTTACTGCACTAGCCAAAAGCGCCTTTAAAATGTTGAAAGTCAGCCGTTATTGGGATGGCACCAAATCACTCTTCCTGTAACATAGCAACCTAGCCTCCATTCATTTGTATAGTTAAGCACAGCATTTTATCTTTGCTGGGCTGTGTTTGTTGTGTCCCTGGTGTAGAAATCACCTGACTGATACTGGCAAGTGCTTCACTTCATCTGCTAGATGCTGTACCATGTCTGCAAATAAAGAACCTGACGGTGCGGCAGTGCTGAGATCACTTTTGATGGTCAGACCCTGATCAGGGCAGGACGTGTTTTGCAAAGTCTCATGTGGATCCAAAGAGCTGGAAATGAATGAAAAATTGGAGTATATATCTGACTATAAGGACCTAAATCCCATTTTTAAAAGCCTTTGTTACCCACAAAAGGCAATGCAGTGAATAGCTCCTGGAAACACTTGCTCCTTAAGCTCCTGGCCGGACTTGAGCCAGCATGTTTACTGTCCATTTGCTCTAAGCTCCCCCTGAACCTTCCCATATCAGCACCCCAATCTTTCCGTTATCAACTCTAACATGGAGACAGGGATTACTTTTGCTTTAGGTGAGAGGGAAATTGAATAATACAAATTAAAGAGCATTCATGGTTCTCCTGATATTCAGGTTAGTCATTTGTGGTGTTCGCTTAGTGATGAGTCTGTAGATGCTGTGAATCCCAGACCATGACATCATGCTTCCCTTCTGTTCGTCAGCATGTCAGATGCACCCTGCCTGACAGCATCAGCACGTGGGGACATGAGTCATCTTTGTCTTCAGCACAATATCAAGCACAATGGCATCCAGGCCCTATGCAGTTACTGGAAAGTAAGGATTAAAAAATAAATAAATACATCAAATAGAGGTAAAACACTTAAGAAAGCTGCTTGTTTCCAAAAAGTGACCAAAAATAGTGCACTGTGGTACCATGGATAACAGCACAGAACTGAGTTCTAAGGGGGAAGAATTTACAAAACTTACAGAGAATTTCAGCTAACTTTGCTAAGATTTAGTCTACATTCATGTCCTACCCAGTGATTCAAGAGAACTTGTAATCTGTGAGTGACAGTGGTAATTACGGGTTTTTTTTGTGTGTATCTTTTCTTAGCTTTGCTTGTGTCTACTTTATAAATGCTTCATTACATGGACTTTCTTCTAGGTCTGTGCTGTTTCATGGATATTATTGGCTCATAAATAAGTTGGCTCAGGAACAGCTATGCTAAAATAACTCATCGTTTGAATCTCAGTACGGTAATATATTTAAGCACATGCTTAACTTGAAATGAGGCAGCACAGTATTTGGATGCTAGAGTATTTGAAAGAAGCTTGCTGCTCACAGTGCTGAAAGAAAGGAAAAGGTCATTGTTCTCTCACTGTAGTCAGGCAGTCATACTAAAATATGGCTTTAAAAAGGGCCTTGCAGAATGAAATGATCCTGTCATTTCACCACATAGAAGTTGCGTTTGGAGAAAATAAATAAAAAAAAATAAAGCAACCAAATCTATTAACATACATTTATTCATTTTCAGAAGGGGTATGAGTGTGTGGGAACTCAGTAGGAGACACTGAATTTTACTGGCTTGAATCTGGACTTGCAATGTTGGGTTATAAGGGCAACTTATCATGTCACATCACAGGACAGGTGGAAAATACAAACCAACATAAAGCCATAATTAGAGAAAGGAAAACAGACTAGGTTTATATTGGTAAGGTACTTAAATGCCCAGACTCTCAGACCACCCATTCAGCATGAGCTGAACTCTGGAAGATCCCAGAATCTGCTTTAGTATCCCAACCTTGGAGTTGTCTTGGTGTCTAAGCTTCTCCTGTTAGGCACAGAAGGAATCAGCTAAAGCTCAGTCCCTAAACCTCTGTTGATGTTACAGGCATTACCCGTACAGCTACCTCACTTGCATATCCTCGAATCATATTCAGCAGGTCAATCTTGCACAAAACTGGACTTTGGAAAGCTATCAACCTACTGCTTTTCAAGACCATTAAACCATGTTGCTACTAACAGCTTATTTCAAGGGTACACTGGTAGTTTCTAGACATAATATATCTCCTCACTTGAGTTTCTTGTGACTGCCATCACAACCAGAGAATATACTCGAAATCATGGAGTTATGTTAACTCCTAACAGTAAGAGCAGCATTTTTCCAGGAAAAAATTATCTAAACATGACCACATTGAATGAAAGATTTTTTTTTCCCCTGTAGAAACTTACCCTCTGGCCATTCCCAGCCAACATTTTCTCTCAGGCTTTCTACTGTTGACCCAGAGCCTGCTGAAAAGAACCAAAAGATATTTTAGATGGAGAGAAAATAGAGTAAGTCTACATTTATATGTAAATCAGTTATTAATGCTTACTTGTTACAGTAAACAAAATGTGTTTGTTTTAAATAGGAAAGAAAATGAAAATGACAAAACAACCAACCCTCAATGTTCTCTCGTTACTGATGATGTTAAAGTAGAACTACCATTACTGAGAGAAGGGAAGGAAAAATATGAGCAAGCGTTGTAAAGCACTTTGATTTACTTTCTATTTTCAAGGCTAGTTATATTTCTTTTCCTGAAATTTTGAAGGTAAATTTCTCATTGCATTCCAGATGGCAGATCTCAAGTCCAATATTCTTTCCTCTTCACCCACACAGAATTCTTCATGGCCTTTATTGTTTCCAAAGGCAGCATACTGAGATCAAAATAGATCAAGTATGTGTAAAAGGTGACATCTCTCCAAAGTTGAAAACATGGTGTCTGTCCTTTTTTAATGGTATCAGTTTAATGGCTAGAAACTTGAAATCAATCAGTACAAAGAAGCAAAAAAATGTAGACCATTTTATGTACTATGTTATAAACACTATTCACAAGGACAAACAGTGTGGGGATTGCCCAGTAGTTGGTCTGTCTTTAACCTCTATGACTGAAGTTTCTGGGGCTGAACTTTGAAGGCCAGAGTCATCTGTTTTTCCTCAGTACCTCTCCCTCCCTGATTACATTTCAGCTATAAAAGTTTATGGAAAAACTAAATTTTCTTTGTGAAAGAATGACTTCTGTTCTGTTTCATGGCAGCCCTATATGAATTCAGATTGGCAGAGTTTAAGTCCTGACATCTGAGTAACATGTTAGGTGTCTGCAGACTTCATAAAGCTTGGAGTATTGCTAGAAGAACATAGAAATTAGTACACTGAAGGTAAAGATACTTTCTCTTTTATCAAAACTCACCCATCTTAGCAAGGAAGAAATACCAGTACTCTGCTAACCAGGGGCCCTGGAACTCCAAAGTCATAAATATTTACAATATCCATGTAAATGGCTAACTTCTCATAAGACATTGAAAAACTACAATTTCCAAAGATCTAGAATCAGGAAGGATTTTTTGTTTCCACAATACCCAATTCTATTTCAAGAAGCCAATAATAAGGCAGAGAGCAGCTGAAAAGCTTGGACAGTTTTATCTTGTCACCCATGAAGCAACTCCAAGCTCCTTTCAGAATAACTCACATAGATACACAGTGGCTTTTTATGCTATGCACTCACTAGTCCCCAGCAAGGTCCATAAGCAACAACAGTTTGAGGAAATTGTAACTGTGTGATGATGGCTAGCATTATCTTATAAAAACTTTGTGTCCCATCAGAGGGATGACACCATAGAAGGTTTTTGCACCTGGTTACTTTGCACCTAAAAGTCTAATCAATGTAAAAGTAAAAAATCACAGCAGAGTGCAGAAGAAAATCCTGAAACTGAGATGGCAGAGACATGCACTGTATCATTTAAAAACAAAAAGAACAAAAGAAAAAAAATACTTGAGTTTGATGGGAGCTATTAACTTTAACAAATATGGTAATAATTTTCTAAGGCAACAATTGCCTTTTGGTAGTCTTGATTGTACATTACAGATTGGAGCTTATATACTTTCTCTTTCCTTCTTTTCCTCTATTCTTTCCATCTGCTCTGTGGATGTTCAGTCTCTTAGGAGGATAAGATTTCAAAATGCACTAACTGGCATTCGGAACAAGCTGAAAAACATGGAAGCAGCCAAGAATTGTAGTGAACCAGAGAGAGAACAGCAGGTGAAGTGATTTATATATTGCTTCCATTTGTGATTAATCTTTTTCTTTGTTACATAATTCTGAGCAGATATACTTATTTACTGTGAGAACAGAAACCCATGAACAAATGCATTTTTTCTTTATTCGCTAATCATTCAAGAAAGCATATTTGCTGTTCAAATTTTTCCCATAGTTATGCTAATATTACGTAAAACAACTCTAGAATTAGCAGTAACTGCAATTGCTGCTTGTTTATGTAAAATCACTGCAGAATTAATTCCACACAGATGTCTGAAATATGCACATATTTAAAGCAGGTTTTCAAAAAAACCCAATTTGTTGCGTCGTGTATTTGTTTTGATTTATATATTGGCCTGTTTCACTATGACCTGCTAAGATGATCTTTATGAGAAACAAATTATTAATTTCAAGTATTTTCCATACTTTTAGAACAGATTTACAACACTTAAGATTTTCGAAAAGGCTCTGTATGAAACCATGTGATGCACAGTGCACGTATATATATATACACACACAACCTCTAGGCACTGAAAAAGATAAGCTGTGTGTTTATCCCAGCACAGAGGTCAGACCTGTGTCAAGGGCCTGAGTTTCACAAACTGTTAGTGAGGAGAGGTAAAAGAATGTGAAGCTGGTCCCTGGGATATGGCTTCCTATTACAGACCAAAAATCAAACCTGCCATCCATTTGGGGTCCAGAGTTTTTAGTTGATTTCTGAGAACTCACACCTCAGGAAATCTCTTTTTGTCAACTAACTTTAACCATTCAGGTGCTCACTAGGCAAGGAGTAAATGCATCTTTGGCTAACTGCAGCTTCAAATGTACTGTTCCCCTGAGCCCCAGGGAAGGGTAGTGGGGCAGTCCCAGAGAGGCACTCTGTTCCTTCCTACTGAAGGGCGATGGTGTCGCAAGGACCACTTGAGTCATGGTGCTAGGAGAGTCATCAAAAGGATCTAGGCTTCTGTCCTCATGATTTGGCCACTCAGGTGGGAGGATTTATGCTTGGAAAATTTATGGTTTTTAGATTAGTCGTCAGGAATGGAGTCCCAATGACTTTGAGCCAAGTACTCTTTGTAATAAAATAGCTGTATCTTTTTTGCTTCTTCCCCTTCTACCCTGGTGATTTAAATAATCATGGTAAAACAAAGGCTTTGATTCAACAGAAAGCTGAAAAATGTGCCTCTCCAGAATACCTAACTGCACAAGGGTTAAAGCACATTTGGGCCCTGGTCTTCCTGCGCTGGGGTGGGCAGAGAATCGAGACCCCAGGGTTAAAACACTCTGGGAAGGACCTCTAACAAAAGGTGCTTGTACCCTGCCATGGGGAGAGTTTGTAATTAACATCACTGCCACTGACCTCAAGGTGCTATGACTGAACTCAGCCTTCTGGAGGGTGGAGGCAATCATCTCCCTATACTGGGGGCTTCTAAATTGTTCAGTATTGACCTTTAGGCATTCGTGGAATTTTATGTTTGGCCAGTGTTAAAGAGCAAACAGTCTGGGTGATGGGCAAGGACTTTGGCATCTAAGCAGTGGCTGAACGTCAGATAATAGGTTGCTTTCCCTAATTACCACAGGATTGTTTTACCTTGTTTTGTCATTATCATCACCACAGTGTCTTTGTATCCTTTTGTAATCACCATAGATTTCAGGTAGCTTGCTTTACATTTATCACAGGCCAGAGTAATATGTTTTCTAAAGACTTGTACTGATATTTTTCTTCTGACTTGTAATTTTAATGAACTGCAGCATCCACAGTCTGCCACTGAATTTTTTGCCAGCATCTTAAAAATGTAAAATGATCTCTTGTGACATTCACAGATATTGTTTTCTCAGTGCTGACTGACTCTTGAAGCAATGTTTTGCTGATATTATCAACACTGTTAAGGAAATGTAACCTCTGAGGATGCTTTGGAGGTTTGTTCATAGTACTTGTAGAAGAAAGGTGATCTGAACTGATTTGTAAAGCAGTAGGAAAAGCTGGGGATACAAAATCCTTGAGAACAAGCTGGCCACTTTGGCGTCTCCTTCAGTGTCTAAATAAGGTACTAGTAAATTATTTCTTGTAGTACAATTTCAAATGTATGCTTTAGCTCCTGAGTGGATTCTATAAAGGAAAAGCTGGTGGGAGATCACTGGGGCCACATTCCAACATGATTTTGGAAAGCATCAGCTATGGTTAGTACTGAATATTAATATAAAAATAATTTCTCTCACCAATAAATAACTCACAGACTGCCTTAGTCACTAGGGACTTGCATTTCTTCCCCCCTCATTGTTGGAGCCATGTATGTCCACAGCAAGAGGCTGGTCTCTAAACTTCCCCATACTCTTTAAATTTGCAAGTCTGAAAGTCCTTGGGGTTCACACAGGTTTAGTGAGGTGGAATAAGCCCTCTTAGTGATTGAACTTCCTCTCTAGCTCCTTTCAGTTCCCTGCTTTTCAGAGAAGAAAAAGTCTAGCATTAGCAAGAACATCTTTGAGAGGTGACTAAAAAGAACCCTCTGAGGAACGTGTGAAGTTTCTCAAGAGTTTTCAGATTAAAACTATGGTTAAAATATAATTTTTAATCCTTCTGTCACTATTCAAATGTTTGACTCAGGTTTGGTTGTTTTGTTCAAAGATAACAGAACTGTGTAATAAGCATCATGTAGTCCAAAGTACTTTCTCAGAAGTGATGTTAGGAAATGAGCAATGAAAGAAAAATTATTACCTAGATACAGGAAATCAGTATAGATAGTGAGCTATTGGCTAGGCTGTCATACAAACCAGTAAGACTGACTTATAGGGGACTGATAAAAACATATCAAAATATGAGAAGGGAAAAGGAGGAAGATGACATTGTTACTGTATTTTTTTTTTCTGTGCGACTAACATCATTCAGTGAAGAGCAAGGTATTAACTTGTTTTATTTCTTGCATTTTTAAGAAATTAATGACAACATTGAAGAATTAATTTAATGTAACATATAAAAATTGAAAGCAACTTAATATTAAGTTTAACCTAATTCTGAGGTAACCAATTCAATTGTCGTGAAAAACAGAAAAACATATTTTAATGGATATGTATCATAAAGAGACAAAATATGCTGAAGAGGACTTTTTCTATCACTGATCACAGTTTTCTGTTATTCAAGTCACAGAATCACAGAAACACAGAATGGTAGGGGTTGGAAGGGACCTCGAGAGATCATCTTGTCCAACCCCCCTGCGTGAGCAGGCACACCTAGAGCAGGGGGCACAGGACCGCGTCCAGGCGGGGTTTGAATGTCTCCAGGGAAGGAGACTCCACAGCCTCTCTGGGCAGCCTGGGCCACTGCTCTGGCACCCTCACAGGAAAGAAGTTTTTCCTCATATTTAAGTGGAACTTTCTGTGTTCCAACTTGTGCACATTGCCCCTTGTCCTGTCATTGGGTACCACTGAAAAGAGTCCAGTCCCATCCTCTTGACACCCACCCTTCAGATATTTATAAACATTGATAATATCCCCCTCAGTCTTCTCCAGGCTGAACAAACCCAGGTCTCTCAGTCTCTCATCATAAGGGAGATGCTCCAGTCCCTTGATCATCTTTGTGGCTCTCCTCTGGACTTGCTCAAGCAGCTCCATGTCCTNGGCTGTTCCTCCCCAGGGGCAGCACCTTGCACTTGCTCTTGTTGAATCCCATGAGGTTCCCCTTGGCCCAGCTCTCCAGCCTGTCCAGGACTCGCTGGATGGCAGCACAGCCTTCTGGTGTATCAGCCACTCCTCCCAGCTTGGTATCATCAGCAAACTTGCTGAGGCTACACTCCATCCCTTCATCCATGTCACTGAGGAATATATTGAACTGGACTGGACCCAGCACAGACCCCTGGGGAACAAGTCAGAAAATGATGTGTTATATTTCTAGTTAACAAATAATAAGGAATAAATTATACAAAATATGTTTTTTTTAAAAGCAGATAAGGTATAATCTCAAAAATGTTTTCTTAGTCCTGTCTCATTCTACTATTCCCATCAAATGTTTCTTTTGGTTGCTTTGAAAAATCAGTGCAGCTGTGGCTTATTTTCACTATACCGACCTGTGTTCAAATATTTTCCTGCACCAGAATATTTTAAATTCAATCAGGTTTTAATATATTTCTAAAACATAAATGAAAATAAATGGAAACATAGTGAAATTGCTTGTCTTCTCTATTAAACCAAGAGCCAATTTGATGCTTTTTGGACTTATCACAAGATTTTGTTTCAGCATTCCCTATTATTTCCAGCAGTGATAGCTTGGATGCTGTTTAGTCCCAGATCCTTGGAAGTCTTTGATATTATTTCATGTTGCAACACTTAATCCTCAGTGGCCTGATGCCCGGTAGTCTTTTTAACCCTAAGTCAAATGTTCAGTTCTTCACTGGTGAGAAGAATGTTTTAGCAACAGACCACCAGGGCAGGAATCACCTAAATCATCCTGCAATGAAATTGCCAGGACAGAAACGAAAGAAAGCGGTGCAGCTTAGGCAGCTCTGCCAGAGATCTGATGCCTGCAGATAATAAGGGAGCATGCAGAACCTTTCCCTCCTTGCTTCCAAATTCTCAGTTTGGAAATCTGTTTACTCAGTGACTTCAGATCAGCTGCCTGTGGGAGGGATAGCTATCACTCTTACCACATCATTAGGCTCAGACAAACTAAAAGTGGATCTGAACTTTTTTCTTTTCCATCAAGCTAGGTTCAAACTTCTGTTGCTGCAAGAAAGATTGTGATCTTGGGTGAGTCATCTCACATTTAACAACCAAAGTAAAGGATAAATTCATTATTATTTCTATGACAACTTTCAATGCATTAGCAGGATGATTCTGTTGCTGAGTAGTACTTGGAGGACTAGCACCCTGTGGCTGAAGTATATGTTTTAGTAGAGTATGATAAATAGTTCACGTGCTAAGCTTGCAGACTCACACATCATCTTTCTTTCCTTCCCCTTCTCCACCTCTGCTGAGATATTGATACTGAGAAATCTTTCTTTTTCAATGAGTTGTGCTAATACAACTCTTGAAATAATTTTTAAGTAGCATTGTACACGTCTAGAACTATTCTAACTGAAAAAGCAGAAGAATTCCCTTTTATTGCTTTGGACTTGCAACCATACCCATCAGGAGATCATCTGTGACAAAATTTCCATCTGCTTTTGAGATATAGGCAACTTAAAAACCAGTAGTTTGTTTTATCAGGTGTCTGCCACCGATTCCTAGGAATAAATGAGAGTTCAGTGTGAGAGGTTGTACGAACACTTTGATTATCCCTAAAAGTGCTAAATGCTGTCCCATCTGGCATCTTCCAGTCTAGTGAAGGAATAATGTGTATTAAGGAGCTAAGGGCAATACACCAGATTTTCTGACTTTGTAAACAGATGTTAAATTCTCCCTTTGTGAATTTATTATTTTTAAATCTGAAACTTCTTTCCAAATAAATGGCTGCTATAAAATAGACAAAAGTAGTTCACAGAAAAATGTAAATAACTCAAGTCTCAGCATATTAACTGTTCGCATGGGTTAAATGTCATGGTTCTGTCTCTTAAAGAAGAATAATCCTCAGAGTCAACTGATCATATCTATGTGTCTGGCATCCTCTTTCTGTATGTGTGGTAGAGTATTTCTTTGAGCTTCTTGTCTCAATGAACTTTCCCATCTATAAAATCACTTGCTACACTAGTTGCAGGATTTCAAAAGGGAATTTCCACAACAGGTGAACCCAAGTTATATTTCTCCTGGTAAATAAAGCAGGACAGGGACGGTTCCCCAACACGTGCACCCAGTTGAGATCTCTTAGTCCTCAACACCACATGCTTAATCCAAGCTGCTTCTTTATTAACAGTCTCTAGCCCACACTTGGTCCCAACACATGCCCAGGCACTCTCTGATCCTACCAAAATCATGCCAAGGAGCATGGGAGCAGTTAAACCAAATACAGGTGCCAGAGCTCAGCCTTGTTGCCTCATGCTGTTCAATTTGCTAGCATAGACACAGTCTGTACATTTATTTGATTTGTATTTATTGCACATTTTAACCAATATTCACAGGGAATATAGTTATTTTATCTTTTAAGTTTCATTTGCATCAGGTTTTCGACTTAGGTTTCCTCAGAAGCCTTGCATTTTATATGTAACATAATGTCATGTAATGTTTTTCCCATACCAGTAACGTTAAAAAACATATCTTTTTCTGCCTTCCTCAGCTATGTATGTACTGATTTTAGTAATGATAATGTCAGGAACAGAAGTATTGAAGCAATTACTGCTGTTATTGAAAAAGAAAATGTTTTTCATAAAGCTGACTAGTTTTCACATAAACATGTTAGAAGTAAAAATTAATTCAGATAAATCCAACCTATCCTTGACACTTTATCATCAACTCTGACAGAGATTTATGCTGAATTAGCACATATAAGGGCATTTGGCAAGAATGTCAAAATGGAAGGTGATATGCAGCAGAGAATGAAAGAATAAAAGTAATTCAAGAGGAATATGGTGAAATGAAAAGAGAAGGTCAATCCAAATGCTTAAAGCATTGAGTTTCAGATAGCTTTGTTGAAGTTTGGATAAGCGTAGAGGACAATAGAGGAATCATGGCTGCACTTCCATTTTTAGGAAAAAAAATAAGGGAACATTGCTCTCACTTTCCTCAGTACAAATAATGAAGGGTACAGTGTATGATATTCTGGCCTTCTAAAAAGAAAAATTTGCAAAGGCTTTTCAATGTGGGTTTTTTGACAATGAGCTTTGTAAAAAGCTACTTTATATATTGGAATCTCCAGTCACCATGGTAACATCTATACTGTGGGACTCAGGAATGCTCCCAGCTTCTGATTCCATGTGTCTCAGTCATATTTTATCTCTTTGTCAAGGCGAGAAATGGGCATATATATCTGCCCAAGGCTAGAGTTTGGTTGGCTTCAGAACAGAGAAAACAGACACATGGGCCAAGAGGCAGACAGGACTGAAATACACACTGCTGGAGGTCAGCTCTCCTGATGTATAGGCAAAGCTCATGGTAGAAGGAGGGAGATGCCACAGGAAGCTAATTATGCTGGTATCAATCTGGTAAAGCTGAATTAAAGTCAATGGTACTATTCTCATTTTATCTTATTGCAAACAAGAATGTAGTTAAGAGTCCCAGTATCTCATAGCTCACCAAAGTATTTCATGCATTTAATATTGGAATTTCTGCAAATAATTAAAAAAAAATCCCCTGATTTGCATCTCAAAAGACTACCAAGTAGTGGTATTTTTAGACAGAAACAGAAAATTTAGATTATTCTCTTTGCTGAAGACAAAAGAACACCTACATTCTTGCCATATTTACAGGATTATTTTTTTTAAGAAATTCAGCAGAAGATGTTACATATTACAGTCAGCTTTAACTTTTACTCAGTTGTTCTCACAATATAATTTCCAAATGTATACTTCAGAATATGTCAGAGTGACACTTAAGCAGTCTTGTCAGGAGAGGAGATGTAAGGGTGTGACAGCAGCAAGTTTTCTACTCATTCTGAACTCTTATTTCACGCAGCTGACTTTGCTTTCACTCTGTTTTTCCTGCACAAGGACAAGACCTCGGTGCCTACACATACTGCACTGATATCAGTGGAGCACCAAGTAATGTTACTGAATGCACCGCTGAAGGTGCAAGGTCAGAGACCCTGTGTATAATTTTCAGAAAGGTTCTGTCTTGGAATCTGCATGTCATCCATTCACACAATGCTTCTCTCAAAAAGTTTACTCTTTCATGAAGTTCTGTCAACAGTTTTGTAGGTAAACTTGTACCTTTTTTATTCATTTTGCTTTTACTTGTTCTGTTGTATCTCCACAGCTAGTGGGCATTTTTTCTGTTGTTTCTTTCTAAGAAATTTCTGTGATTTCTGGTTTCCTTTTTCTCAGTCATTTGGCTTTTCAGAAGGTTATTGCAATAGTCCTAGGACAATTGGAAAGTATTTCTAATTCATGCCATGGTCAACCAACACATCATCACAAATGACAAGTGCAGATTTAATCCAAAATTAGCAAATGCTATCCCAATGTCTAAACTGTCATCTGTCAAGAAGTGAAGCTTTTCCTCTAAATCTTGGTCTTCTTTTCAAGCTGCTAAATATATGGCTCTCTGATGCATTGTAAATGGGTAAGTAGACAGACAGATGTTTCCCATTTTTCCTCTCTTGTGAAGTCTACTAATGTCACACAAGAAGACCATAAATCTGGGGAAAAGATCAAGTCTGTTATTTGAAATGAGGAAATGAAACAGCACTGTGAAGAGTGACAGATGAGCTTGTTTGCAGGTCATTCTAATTGTCTAACTTCTGTGTACAATTCCAGCTGCAGGTAGGTTCTGCTGGCACTATGTAATATTTTGGTTTAGAAGCTAGATCTAAAACCAGAGAGGGATTAGCCACAGATGTACAGACAGGTGTTCTGGAGAGCTTGAGTCATGATTTACAACTATAATTGAAAGGGCTTGTGGGCACAGACATTTTCCATTACATCAATGAAAACGGATCGCAAAAATAATATAACTCGAGAGATGCGGCAGTCCATGGACATGTGGAGCAATCAGCAACAGATGGAGGGAACACGCTTAAAACAAATGAAGCAACTAATTGTAGGGCAGAAAACATTGTGGCTCTTGGGTAAGATATGGAGGGCTGTATAGCAAGGTTACAATGAAATAGAAGGAAAAGCAGTCAGAACATAGATTCTATAATCTTTAATAAATATTTATTATCCATTTTGTCAAAGTGATATACTTCCAGAACTTATACGAAATTTAAATTACAGGAGTTGGGCCTGTATTAATATATATGCCTAGTGCTAGGGGCCATGTGACAATCTGCAAAGGTGTCTTTTGCAAAGGTTGTTTTTAACCAACCCATAGCCTAATGATTTTGCAGAAGCTTTAAGGGCCAGATAAATCATCCAAACTGTGAAAGTCTTATGCACTATTGGGTTTTTCTTCTGATAAACTCATAACTTGCAGAACAATTTATCTTTGTTTTCCTTCACATAGGCCTAAAATTGCAGTTCTTAGGCAAGGAAGCATCTCAAATGTGAAGTCAATAGGAGTTTTGCCTGCCCAGCCTCTGTCTCACTACAGAGAGAGATGGGGTGGGACATCAGGTTGTTTGCACATTTTAGAGTTATCAGATCTGCCTGGCCAAGGAAGCTGTGTCTTCAGCCCAGATGGTCTAAGCATGGGATTAGAAAGGATAGGAGGATCCACTCTATAACCATCATAACCAGACTTTAAGGACTTCAGATTTTAGCCCTAGATACCTTCTTTTATCACTGTATTAAAAAGTTCTTTAATTTTAAAATGCCTTACCATTTTTGTGTATACCATAACAAAACCATAAGCATGTACTTTCCCACATATTTTTCTTCATCGCTATTTATAACATAGCTATGCTGAGTGACCTCAATCATGGAAAAGGCTGAAATATCTTCTCTTCCATGTTAAATATATTTATGTCTCTGACAGACTACCATAACAACCTACAGGCAACTCTACCCTCCCTATTTCTATTCCTCAGATTCTGGCCTGCTTCTGAGTTATGATAGCATTCAGTTAAGTTCTTTACACACCTGCAATGGAAACACAATCCTCTAAGCAGCTTATACAGTTTACACAGAACATGAAACAATGGGTGAAGGAGCATTTATATTTGAAAGGTTTCTTCTTGGTCTAATAACCAGGTAGTTTGGGGCTGTTAGCCTGTGAAACATGTGGTCAGCAAAGAATGCAATGTTAGCCCCACCTGGAGCTTCTTCAGGCATGATGATTCTGTACAACTTTAGGGAAATCACAAAACAAAAACATCATGCAATTATTTTATTTTTATTATTTTGTTGCCATGTCATGTGGGGTAGAACATCAGTGCACAAAGTTCTTTTTTTCTATCTTTTGGCCTTATGCTTAGGTAGCCATGAGATAACTGGGAGTGCAGTTGAAAAAGACAGTGACAAGGGTGTCCAGGCACAGAAGCACAAGGAGGGGAGAAGGGCAAAAGAACTGAGCTCACTGTTAAGTGCCTGTGAGGGGAGAAGCAGTAGACAGAATGGAGGAAACATCTTGTTAGCATGAGGGAGCTTCAACTGCAGCCAGCATTGCAATGACACATCAGTACTTTTTAGTCCTTGCAGCTAAACCTGCTGAGATCACTTTCAGCTCCTGCTGTTTGAAAATGTATCATTAGAACCCTTTAAAAAAAAAAAATTAGATTTTGGCCAAAATGGTTATTTTTTTTCCAGAGACCTTTTTTTCTTTGAAGAAAACATTGGAGTGTCATTGAGAGTCTCCCTGTTGCTAGCTCCCATGTCTTTGGGCCACCCTGCTGGCTTCCTACACTGTTGTTCTTCCACAGACCACACAGTTAGTTAATGGGACAGAGAGGCTAAAAACCTCAGTCTGGGGGGCTGGCCCCTCCACAGTGCACTTGTCCTTGGGGCACTGCAGTGCCCCAAGGAGGGGCTTTTGGTGCTGGCAGCACCTCATCCCCTCCTCCCTCATTGTGGAAATAAGAAGTAACACCTCTGCCAGTTCTTGAAGGCTTGTGGATGAGAAAAATAAAGGACCTGATTGTCCAGATTTTTACATGAATTGTAATAAGATCAATGCAGTTGAAAAAGTTGGCCACAGAGAGGATATTAAGCACACCACCATTACAGTCCATGAATAGCTCTACTATAATACATGATCACAGGTGAGCAAAAGCCAAAAGCCAAGAACAACAAATCTTGTCAGCATATATCTAGGATTGTTTTTTGTTTTAACTTTTAGTTCATAAGGGTATAATGAATATTAAAACCAAGCTGTGTTTTTAAGTTACTCTATTTCAAGCACACATTTGCAGAAGGCATTTTTCTGCCCGTGAATAGTTAATTTTCCATATGAACCATGGATTGATGTGTCAAAGCTGTAACATAAGGGTATACTCTTTTCATGTGCTCCAGAAGTGACACATATGATAACCTGAGAATATTGAGGAGGCAGTGACCCTTTGGTATACACTGTATACAGGGACATCCTGAAGTATGTTATTATGTTGCAGGTGCTGAGTTTAACTTGATTGATACAGCCCTGTGGCAGAAGAAAATGTCAAAAGTTAGACCAAAGGACATGACCCTGCATCTTTTGAGAGGGTGTGCATGGCACAACTGGCAAATATAGCCATTGACCCAGGCAGGGCAGGTACAGCTTCCAAAAGCAACTATTTTTTGTGCATTTCTAAAGCCAAGCAATACAGAGCCATATCACCCTATTGTGTCAGAACACAGGTCTCTGGCATCCACCTTGCACTGTGGTAAATGATGTCCCTGAGTTAAAAACACTTCAAAGACTGAAGAGGACTATTTCTTTTGCCTGAGTGTAAATCCAGTGTAATCACCTCCCTGTCCTCCATGTCCCTTATCATAGCTTCCAGGACGATCTGTTCTATGATCTTCCAAGGCACAGAGGTGAGGCTGACAGGTCGGTAGTTGCCCAGGTCCTCCCTTCTACCCTTTTTAAAGCACAGTATTTCCCTTCTTCCAGTCAGTGAGGACTTCACCTAACTGCCATGATTTTTTAAATATCATGGAGAGTGGCTTGGCAACTACATCAGCCAATTCCCTCAGGACTCTGAGATACATCTTACCAGGTCCCGTAGACTTGTGTATGTTCAGGTTCCTCAGGTGGTCACAAACCTGATCTTCCCTTACAGTGGGAGGGGCTTTATCCTCCCTGGTCCCAGTCTGTGGTCCATTGACTCAGGAGGGGTGAGGAGAGAGGTTACCAGTGAAGACTTAGGCAAAAAAGTTGTTGAGTACCTCAGAATTCTCCTTGTCTGATGATACTAGGCCACCATTCTTGT
>VZTV01069167.1:0-11379 GCA_013400875.1 Anhinga rufa | reverse complement strand
CAACTCAGGACATTTTGTGATTCAGTGATTAAGATGGGCATGCAAGCTGTTGGAGGATAATCAAATGGAAGTGTTCCTGCAGTACCTTCTTTCTGCTGTGGGATGATTTACTTTAAAATACAGTCTGCTTTCTTCTCTTGCCAGATTTTTTTTTTAACTTGTTGATCATCCCCATGTTGGCTAACATGAACTCTAGAAGAATCACAGTCAGAGAGAAGTCTCTTAGGTAGAGAGATTCAGGTAGCACCTAGCATCAACACTACCGTCAGTATGCGTAGTAAAATCCCTACTGGTTTTACTCTATGTTCATTCTCTTATCAGTTTGAAATGCTTTTATAATACTGTCATCATCTTCCAGGATGCAAGGGACAGGGAGTAACATCTATAAAAATACAGTGATTCAGTGACCCAATAAAACTGACTGAAATTTGGATTTATTACCAGAGGTTTTGGAACTTTGCCATTAGCCCCTAAGTTCAGGATGAATGAAGTGCATTTAGGTAAATATATTACATATCCTTATGTTACTCAAAATTTTAAATCTTATATCAAGCATATCTCATACACCGAGGAGCCAAAGTCTCATTAACTTTCAGTGAGAAATCTCAAAAGCTTTCCATGAGTGTCCTGAATGACTAAGTAACCTTTGGAAACGTAACCAAGGTTCCTAGACAGTGAAGTACTTCTGACAGCTTTACTTCAGTTGGACTCATCTACCTCACATGGAAATACAAACACTCGTGAACTGCCAAGACCATGCCTCAGAGTAGAGTAATTGTCGCCCTATGTCCACTGTCACTTTCTAGTCTAAGGTAGCTTCCACCAATATCATCCTACAGTGGTGCTACTACATCGTAGGCTGGTTTGTGGGCACTGTGCCTAGGAGAAAATCAGCGTACCTTAAAGCAAAATGATAGCGCTATTATTTTAGAAGGTCACTGAACATCTTTTTGGCATCTGGCATTTATATATTAAATGGGGAACCCTTCAAAATGACATTTCAGGTAATGAAAACTAAACCGGTGTGAGGCCTGGTACATACCCATACAGAGCTGAACCAATGCCAAAGCACATCAGTGTTTTTTTCTGTGGGATCAGTGACATTTAAGACCTGATATTATGAAACCACCAGAGTCAGAAATTCAGGCCTTCCACTAGAGACAATTGGAAGTTGTTATTTTGTGGAGCTCTAAAGGCAGATTTTTCCAAATATTTCAACTTAAGTTTGGGTTTAGTAAGTGTTTTTTCCTAAAATGGTTGTAAATTACAGAGGAGGCTTTGTGGTGACAGGTACGCAGTGCCTCATTGGGCCTGTTTGGCCATCACAGTGGTTGACGTCCGTAGTTCGTAACCATCAGGTCCCTTGGCATGGCTGAGTGCTTTGGAGTGGCGTGAAGCTGGTATTATTGCGCCGGTTTTGACTGCTTCCATTAGCAGACAAGGCTCGACTAACAGATATGACTGGATCATGGATGGTCTCAGAGGAATCCCTAGTATAAATCTGTTATGTTTCCAGGTTACCCACAGCCCATTTCCAGTACTGGAACAATCAACATGGTTTATATGAAGCNAACGTGGTTTATATGAAGCATCCCATTCAAATATGTTTTATTTTAAAAGTAAAGACCCTCTGAAGTAGCATATTGTATCTTTTTGTGCGTAACAATGAAATGCGACTGGAGATTTGACTCAACCAAAATGAATTGTTTTTATGACTTAGAGAGCAGACAGCTCACTGAGCTATATCTAAAGACCTTCTTACTGTTAAACAGCATCTCTTCAGCAGAATATATGCAAAATATTTGACAGTTAATACTCCTTTTAACCAACTACAGTGTATTGCCATTGCTCTCCACCTCTTCCTCTTCTTTACCTGATTCATGGTTTCCTGAATTGCAGAGGCATCAGTCTATGGATGTTGTATTTTTTTTTAACCAAGTCTCACCAAATTAAATGAAGCTGTGTATAGAAGTGGAGACTGCCACACCACATGTATTCTCACAGCGAAGCCGTTATTTAATTTGTCCTTTGTTTCCAAGCAGGCAGAATTTTAATCAATATATTTATTATTAGGGAGGCTTGAGCTTAAGGAGAAATAAAATCAAATGATGTTATCTTCATTGAGAAAGCATTTATCATTTGGCTATGCAACTATCCAGGATGCTGGAAAATTATGACTTTTGGCAAAGGTACAAGGAGCACACTGAAAGATGAAAGAATTGCATGTTATGCTCACAGTCCAGTTAATACCTGTGTGCCTGTAAATCAGTGGTACAAGGTAAATATTAAGCTGCAAATCAGCTACATGAGACCCCTGTTGATCGTCTAATGTAATCCTGATAAACTGTTCAGTTCTCTGTTGATGGCAGATCTCTCTCCTAGACTGTCATCCAAGCTCCTCTTCTTCCTGAGATTTAAGAAGAAAGTAAGTAATGAAGTATTTTTTCCTAAGTTTCGTTACACAGAGGAACGATCCCTCAGGATTGCTGGGCACATGCACAACAGCTTGGGGGAATAAATCTCTTGCCTTTATGAATCCATGGAGCACTTGTCACTCTTTCTCAGCAGGATCGAGCCCTTCAGGCAGGCAAAAGTGGCCAGTCTTTTACATCTGTTTAACTCTTCTATAATTTTTAAGTCAATCACTCTGCAGTGGTCCTTTAAGCTGAGATGAAGCCATCTGCTGAATGTGTTTCACGGGGGAGAGAAAAGTGTGTGTGCATAAATGGATAAACATTTTATAAAGGTGTTATATTTTTCCTCTATTTGATAATAAATGTGGGTGGGCCCTCTTTTCGGAGTTAGCAACAAAGAAAATGATGAAAATTCATAATTTAGCAATCTCTGCCTCACTGGTGCCACTGAAGTTAAAAAAATCACAGAATCACAGGTTGGAAGGGACCTCAGGGATCTAGTCCAACCTTTCTAGGAAGAGCAGAGTCTAAACAAGATGGCCCAGCACCCTGTCCAGACGACTCTTGAAGGTGTGAATGGTTTGCAAGTCTTGAATGGTTTGCAAGTCTTTGTAAATATGCTTGTTACTTTGAGGTGTGTTTGTCAAATATTTGGATTATGTCTTTGTATATTATCTGTGCTTTTAAACTGATAGTTTTATGGATTTGGCATAGCAAGAAGGATTTCATTGATTTGTGATGTCACTGTCATAAAGATTCACGCTGAGTAACTGATTCTCTAGCATTTAACAACAGTTCAAAAACGTTAACATACAAAGTAAAAGGCAAAGTTACATTTTTAATAGATGCTTTGTTAAAGAAATGTCCACAATCTTAAATGTTATCAGAAGTGAAATTATGGAACCTACCTTGGGAGCTAAATAAGCTATAGCATTCCTTAGAGCTCTATAAATGTAATAGCTGTACTAACAGTTTTTGTGTCAAAGCATGGCCATCTCCAGTGTTTTGCTGTTAACAGTCTGTCGGAGACTGTTCCTTTTTCTTTCTGAGGGTTCATACCAAAGCTGTGTGTTACTGCTGGACCTAAAGATTTGATTATAGACTTCCCATTTCTCATTAATTTATTAGTATTCATTATATTCTCTGTCTTGGAATATATAATCCAATAACATCCATAGCAATTATATAAATGATCATCTGTAAAATATGATTAAATAGATTTTTAATTAGACTTTATCCTCTATGTTTCCTCCTCCCTTCTGTTTCTGAGTATTGTTTCTTAGATGGTGTTCTATTCTAGTCTATCTGCTGTCCTATTCAGTAAATGACTTTTTGATACTGAATTTGCTTTGTGTTTTGATAGCTGTATTCCTGTCTTCATCTAAAGTTGTTTCTCTCTGTTTTTCTTTTATCTGGACCTTTTCAGAGTGGAACTTATATTTTGGTATTAAGTTTCTTTTCCTTTGCTACCTCTAAGCCATTGCAGATCTTGAACTGAATTTCAGTTGTGGCATAAAAAAAATCCACAGCACTAAATTGGCTTCTAGAGTCTTGAACCAACCCTGGATGTTTTTTTCTTCTTCTATCTAGATGCTGCTTTTAAGGCATGATACAGAAAGCTCTGACTAGATAATGTTCACTTCCTTCCTCCTAGGCAGACTTACAGCCAAATGTTTCTTGCCACTAAGAAGACTCAACTACAGATCGTGTCACAGAGAAAGAGGAGCTACAAATGTTCCTAGTGGTGTCTTTCCCCAGAATGCAAAATGAGTCAGATTCTTGGATGGAAGAACCCAGAAATTCTTAGCTTGAGCCAGAAAAAAAAAAACTTTTTAAATGTCCCCATTCTTTTTAGAATAAATGCAAAATGCATTCCACTAACATTTCAGCTCAGCAGCACCCTGCCATCCCCAGTCCCCTGCAGAGTCAACTAGCAGAGCTGCACCACAAAGCAGGAGCACCAGGATGCCTTTTCCTGCCCACTCCCTGTTGCTGAAGGGAATCAGCAACATTGTTAGCCTCCCTCCTACCCATTGCAAGCAAAAAATGGAAGTGTCAATGGAAATACTAACCTGGCCCCAGAAAGTAAATAAGCAGATATTTCTGATTAGGAGCCCATTAGGGTGTATCTATTTACAGCAAAATCTCTGAATAATACAGAATCACAGAAGGATGGGCATTGGAGATGCCCAGAGATCCCCCTGCCCGGCCCCCCTGCGTGAGCAGCACACCCAGAGCAGGGGGCACAGGACCGCGTCCAGGCGGGGTGTGAATGGCTCCAGGGAAGGAGACTCCACAGCCTCTCTGGGCAGCCTGGGCCGCTGCTCTGGCACCTGCACAGCAAAGGAGTTTTTCCTCATATTCAGGTGGAACCTCCTGTGTTCCAACTTGTGCCCATTGCCCCTTGTCCTGTCATCGAGCACCACTGAGAAGAGCCCAGTCCCATCCTCCTGACACCCACCCTTCAGAGACTTATAAGCATTGATGAGATCCCCCCTCAGTCTTCTCTTCTCCAGGCTGAACAAGCCCAGGTCTCTATAGTGCAACTTCTTTCTGTGTCATGATAACGCGTGAGCTCGCCTCCACACCCTCATGGCTGTTCCTTTGCTGAATCCTAATTCAGCAGTAAGCAACTATAGTGTTTCAATATCTCTGCAGGTGTTATCTGGTTACCTGGTGAAGCTGGTCTTCACTCCTCAGGTGGGGCTGGCCACCATAAGGTATACCAGTGGGATCTGTTGCCATGAGCAGTCCCTGCACCATTGTTTATGGTGCCTTTTTGTTGGATTTGATATCCCATTTTTCTCTGCCTGTCTTTTTCGTTGTCCAAATATCAGCCTTTCCTTAATTAATCTTTTTGAAAACAGAATCAGCTTTAGGTGTTTGATGTGAGGAAATGCAGCTTACACTCACCATCTCCTGACGTGCTGTCCTCTTCTGATGGATGTCAGTGTAATGTTTCCTAGACGTTTTGCCAGAAGCAGCATCTGGCTCTTTGCCACTCTCCTCAGGCACTATATCTGCAGCTTTGAACTTGCCTCTGTATATATCACACAGTTAACTTGTCACTATCTTCCATTAGCCTTCTCGACTGCTGTGCACTTGGTTGGCAGTTTCCAAAGGCAACCTTTAAATTTTCAGTAAATTGTAGTCTCTGTATTGTGAGTTTTTGAGAGTCTAACTTTCAGGGGGATCCTCTCTTTTTATCTATCATGTTGCACAGCACAGGAGTTCAGGTCACATGTTCTTGTACAAAGTAAATGGAAAGATCCATTCGGAACCACAGGAACACTGTCAGAATTTCTGCATTGTTTTTACATTATGTTACTGCTTGATTATCAGTACTTTTTTTTTCTCTGCTGCCCCCAATAAATCCTGAAGTGATCTACTGCTGTATAGTATGTGCAAAGGGTCTCGAACTACTCCGCTTGACATCCCTAACTAACCTTATAATACACACGTTGGTGTTAGTCGCGGCAGCAAAGGCTTTCTGTTATGAAATGCTTGCTTAGTTCTTATAGGCATATCAATGGGTAATGTCTTACTATTTTACTAAATTCTAATTCTGGGTTTATTGCCTTAGCATGTGCTAATAGGCAGGTATTTTTAAGGAATCACAAGGTGAAACTAACTTATGAGAGTAGTTTGTTTTCTTTATATGAGGATGGGTTTGAAAAATTGGTTTAGTTTTTTTATGAAACTTTCATGTGGCTTATCCAGCAAGAGAGTTAATGCCTGGTGGCTGTATGATCATTTTGTTTATCTAAAATGAATTATGAATTAATTTACACCTAACATAAGAGCAGCACCAGTTGTGATGAGATCATGAGATCAATATCTATTGTGGAAAAAAAATTCAGCTCCATGCTAGCGTCCAGTTAGAGGCCTATGCCTCACTTAAGTCCTAATTTAAAGTCTTAAATGAGACTGAAGTGGTTCACAGGTTTTATGCTGGCCCCCTGCACAGGAATGAATTTTACCCAGTATACACACACAGAAGATATACGCCAAATTACCTTGATGCCTCAGAAAAAACACTTTGTTGCTTCTGATAATTTTGCTTTTTCTTAACGTGATTTTGTTATGAATCTTGCACTGCTTGCTCGCCTTAGAGCTTAAGGTCCTGGCATCCTGTAATCACACAAGAATCTTAGCTTTCATTGAAAAGGAAAGAGTTTTCCTTAACTGGTGGCTATAGAGGAAACTTTGAGACCCAGTGTGAAAGGCTAACAAACCCAGAGACAGAGAAAAGAAACCCCAGCCTTGTAAAAACATGACTAAGAATGTAGAAATGGTCACGACGACTAAAACCAAATGTCAGGCTGGCCCTGTTCTGTTTCTCTGAGTGCTAGGTGCTTTGTGAAGGGGGAAGAAGGGGGGGAAGAAGAAATAATAGGCTAAATACAAAGTGTTCTCCCCCACTCCCTGTTCTTTTCTGCCAGATTCTAGCAGTCATTATTTTTGGTACTTTCTCAGATTTATTTTTGTTGGACTGGCATCACAAGATAATTAACTTTTAGGAAAGTACTAGATGTGCCATTTTAGATTTAAGATTGTCCTTGAGTCTTTTGTCATGGCCTAATCCTGCCTGCAAAAATCAGAGACTGATATGTATTTGGATTGTGCTGGCAGCGTGAAATTTATTTATTGCTGATCGGTGCCACTAATGAAGCTTCTTTGATGTAAACAGAATATTAAATATTTATTTGTGTATGTGCCAGAGCAATCACAGAGTTTTGACATAGGCAAGCTAGATGCAAGCTTAGATAAGCACCGGGAAATAAACACTTCATATATTGTATAACTGAGGGTCTCCTGCTATCCCTTACTCTAATTGTAGGGGATTTTACTCAGTGAATAGCGAGTAGTGGCAAGAGCATCTGATTATGAATG
Source organism: Anhinga rufa (assembly GCA_013400875.1). Classification (NCBI taxonomy): domain Eukaryota; kingdom Metazoa; phylum Chordata; class Aves; order Suliformes; family Anhingidae; genus Anhinga; species Anhinga rufa. The sequence goes on along the minus strand of VZTV01069167.1, from coordinate 4,072 downwards.
TTTGCTTATTTTCATAAGCGGCCCTTCACAGTAATAGATCCTCCAACCTCAACAGGATCTGTATATGAGTTTTTGCACTTATATGAGTAAACAGAATTTTATTCGGTTTATTCAATGTGTTATTTTTTGTTTAATGTTGTTATGAAATGATCAAATGCCTCACTGAAGCTGCTCTCACTTCACTCCTGAGAACTGGACTTTTTGTTACATATCAGCTGATTCAGTACTGAAAGAACAGTCCTTACACAGGTTTTTTACCCTTCAAGTTTCATTCTTTTCAGTTTTGCTTAAGGAACCCTGATGGCAAGAGGAGAGAGCAAGTGCGGATGCAATTTAAATAAAAAACAAATGCTAATCTGATCAGCTAGCTAGTCTGGGGAATGGAGGTTATATATGGAGTTCTTCTGCATGGGAAGTAGATGCTCTGATATAGTTTCCTACTTCCTTAGATATTGTAAAATGTTCAACGCTAAGTCTTACTCCTCTGGCCCACCTTTCTTTGCCCAACAGGACACTAACCGCTCACTAGCTGTGAAGGCAAAGTGAGCTACAGTCGCAAAGCTAAACAGAAATCTCTTCCTCTTTTTGCTTATTATTTATTTTTGTAGCCAGATCTACTGGTCAGTTGATACATAGCAGAGAATATTTCCTCCCCCCATAATAAAATGACCAATTTCTTAAATATGAAAAGTCATAAAAAATCCTGTATTTATTTCTCAGTCTTCAGAGTATTTAAGAACGGTTCATTGGGAATATTTGCTATTCATAATTTGTGGAGTGCTCGTTAGACTTATAAGTCATACGGTGATGTTGATGTTACAGGGTTGAATGAAAAGCCATCTCAGCATGAATCAGAAAGTCAGCACGTGAACATACTGTAGATAATTTTCTCCTGAATGTTTTAGTAAGTAAGACCCAAATGTGCTGTTAGTGAGTAGCACTGTGAGTAAACTCATGTGCCTTGGATTTTTGTGGGTAATGAACACAAAATAGATCTTCAGAAATGTATCATGGAATGAATATTTGCAGAGAATGTTTTCCACCATTACTGATTTCCTACTTTGGCCGTAAGAATTTGGTTTGGATCACTCTGATTATCATTTCCAACTGTAGAAAGATAAGAAAAATTATATAATGCAGATTTATAGTTAAATTTTTCTGCTTCTGTAGTTTCAGCTGTTCAAAATATAAATTCATCATGTGATCCTATTAACAATTCCATGTTTTATCAATACAATTTAATCTAAAAGTAATTGCAGTGAAGTAGCCCGTTGGATGGTGGTATGAAGATGGTATCATAACCAGGGAAGCTTGCTCTTAGTTAGCTAAAATTAAATTACTGGGAGCATCGAAAGTCCAGTGAGATGCTGATGAGAACTGATGACATTTCAGGTTTATGGCCTATGCTTATCTTGTTCAATGGGAATTCTTCACCCGAAGCAATTCTGCAAATTAATTTGGCTGTACGAGTGTGGTATTTACAGCTCTGTAGAGTGTTCAGATGGAGAACAAGTATCTGTTTCTGACTGAAGGTAGTTTACTTGGGATCCAGTGTCCTGATCTTTATTTCTCGGGAGTCATAAATGGAGCGCTCACTTCCGTCACCCTTTGAGACCTGCTGCTGAACTATGTCTTGTTCAGCGAAGCATGCTGACTCGGAGGAGGAAAATTAAAAAGGGTCATATACGTCTGTGTTTTCTTTCAGGCATGCCATGAAAACAGCCATTCTGGGAACACCATAAAAGCTTTACCCATCTGTCCATTTCAGACTGTTTGGGGAGTCTTCAGTTCTGGCATCTCAATGAATAGTGCTGTAATGATATGATGCATGCTAACAAGATAAATTTCTTGTATGCTGAAAATTTGATGCAAGTAGTGGGTTTGTGTCATTTTTTTCATATGGAAACATTCAGATTTATGGTTCTCCTGAGTTAGACTATGAATTCCTGCTTGTTTTTCTGAAGTCCTTGTTTATATTGAGGTGATTTACTTACAACAAAAATGAGCTTACTGTGTGAGTTGTGTCATGTAAATAGCAGGTTTTGATATACTGCCCTCTTATAGTTTCCCTATTAAATGTAGTATGTTATTTATGGTTATATGTTTCCTTCTCGCTGATTGTGAGTACTAAAGTACTGTGTATCACAGTGTAATAGCTATTTTTAACTTCTGAAGACCTGGTTTAAAGTTAATGCTCTTTTTTCATAATGTAATTAATTTGATAAATAGTATGTATACAGATACACTTTCTAACCTTTTGGAATATATATTATGCACTCTAGAAAGTTGTTTGAGGGATGGAGAGTTTTCCTTCAGTTGTTTGGTTTTGGGGGAGGATGGGGCAGTGTGGGGAGAGCACTTTGCTCCAGCGAGCACTCATCAAGGTTTGCCTGCGCTAGGAATAACTATAGAAAGGCGGCGTTTTCAGGGGCCTTGCTCCATAGCTGTGTCCCCCACCTAGCAAAGTACTAAAGCATGTGTGTAACTTCTAGCACGTGCCCGGATGCCTTGCTAACTCCTCTGAACATGTGATGGAGTACATTGCACAATGTAATTTCAGGCTTGCATTGTTCCTTTAGATGTTGGATGGCAGTAAGAGCCGAAATCAAATGCAGTAGCTTTGTATGAAGAATCGAAATTCAGCTGCCTGTCCAGCCTTTTATCTTGTTTGGTATTCTGGAGTGGCATGAAACTGTTAAGCTGTTTGTCTTTTGGGCAGCAAGGGAGGTTTAAATCTTCCTGTTTCTTGATTTGCTACCATATTACCTCTGAGCATATTTAGCATACAATTTATTTTTATATGTGCTGTTCACCATGCAGAACATCATAAACTACTTTACAGTCAGAGATAAACCAGAAAAAGAATTCTTTAGTTACAAACAGTGAGTTGCAGGCAGCCAAAGAGGGAAAGAACAGTGCATTAAGATGCAGTAAAAAAATGAAAGTTGAAATTTAAAAGTAGTAAAAATTCTAATCAGCATGCTGAAATGATTCATTGTGGCCTCTTTTCAGAGACGTGCACTGTAGGATGCTGCTTTCAGTGCTGATATTTGCAAGTATCAGCATATGCTGTATAGGATATGTTCCTAGCTTCTGAATGCTGGAGTATGGACATGAATGAGACAGAAAAAGAATAGCTTTTCTGGGAAATCAGATTAGATCTAGGGAAAGAAAAAACAACACAGAAGTGAATGAAAAATATTAAGTGCTGTACTTATAATGATCACAAATACCTGTTCGCATTTAAGAAATCTGCAGTTTGTTCCATTACTGTTTTCAGGTCAGAGTTATTTGTAGGGATCTAAAGGCTTTGGAAGCTATTTATTTGTTTAAAGCATTTGTTCAGATGTATTAGAAGAAAGTTTTCTCTGGTGCTGTGACAAAAAAATGTTTACTCCATATATATCAATAAAAGCACCCCACACTCTGCTTTTTCTGCAGTCATGCTTTTGCTGAAAAAGACGATGACAAACACTATGCTTAGTATAGCATAGCTGTTACTTTAGTGTGAAGAGGCATGTGGGCTCTGTTATATAAGATATGGTGTGCATGATCCACTTTTGATTGCCAGTATTCTGCCAGCTAGAGAATTCTGCCAGATAGTGGTCCCCAAACTACTAGATGTTATTACCTTTTTTTTTTTTACCCCTCCTGTGGATAGGCAAATGTTGGAGATGTGATTCATATAGAATAAGAACAGTCTTTAAATTTAATCCCTGAAATAAAAAGGAACATCAGGGGAACAGAAAAACATGCAGTCAGTCTCACTTTCAAAATATGTCGTTATCCTACATGTCTTGAATTTCTTCATTTCTGTGATCCAGCTAGAGTTCAAAGCAGGAGGGACAAACTACATAAGAAGAGCTATTCTAGTGAGATTATCAGGCCTGTTCCATTCTCTTCAGAAAATGGTAGAAGTTACAACTTCTGGGCGTTTCCTTTGAAGAAGTCTGGAATGTTTTGGTGCCTATATATTGTGTCAGGCAGGTACACTAAACTGTATTCAAACACAAACTTTCCCTTCCACAGTGTTATTTCAGTGTATGCTACTTTTTAAAAAAAAAAATCTTAA
>VZTV01069165.1:0-29032 GCA_013400875.1 Anhinga rufa | reverse complement strand
TACAGGACTTGCCTTAGTTCCTTCTCTCCTATTTCTGTTTCTTCTGTTTTGTTATTTCACATAAACAAGTTTTACAAACTTTTCTGTGCAATGCCCAAGCAGCTACCAAACATTTGAGAGGCTGGCAACATGGAAGTGCCTTGAGGATGGCTCATTTGTAATTGTCACAGAGACCTGTGAGAATTCTTCCTTTTGTCAGAATTTTTTCCAGAAGCCTGATTTAAAGAGCTGTTTAAGAATATGCTTACGTTGAAGCACATTCATAGCCTGGAGAAGCTGGCAGAGCTGTGCATTATCATTAGGCACATGTTCCTGCCTAATAGGCAGGACCTTAGTCTGTGAGGGTCACTTTCCCACTCTGAAAGGTTGGCAAGGGCACCCAGCACTTTTGTTATACTTCTTTCACTCGTTTGCAGACTAGATCGCAACAGCTAAAGCAGTTCATTGGTGACAGCTAAATATGTTTGTGTGGCAGGGCCCAGCTCTGAGCCTACCAGTGCTGTCTGCGGTGGCTTTACTCTCTGTTCCTGACAGCAACAGTGGAGGGGTGGGACTCATCTCACCCAGCTTCAGACACCTACACTAGAGACACCTACTTCTGAGCTTGTCGCCCCAGACTGTTTAGAGCTGGTGGAGAGAAACAAGCACTTGGAGAAGGTGATTCATCTGGCTTGTTTTAATCATCTACTTTAGGAGGAGATAAACTGTACTATGGAAATGTCTTTTTCTGTCTACTAACTATGCAGAAAGTGTAAATGACTGTCTCAGATATACAAGTCTGCACAGCAGATGTCTCAAACTGAGAAGATGAATGCCACGCTTGGTTTTTATCAGTATCACATTTTTAACATATAGAGTGAGGTACGGTGTGGTCCTATGATAAGCCTTTAACTGGCTAGCTGTGCACAGGAATCTTAAGCCTTAAAGCACTTTTGAAGTGGTCTGGACAGGCTATTTAAAGGTGTTACCTCTGCTGGGATCTCACTCATAATGGAGGAAACAGAAGGACAGCTGTTTCTGGGGTTGGGGATCCCCATAGGTAATGGCAGTAGCATTGGAGGTCATTTCCTTCCTTTGCTTCTGAATGCCACGGGAGAAAGGTTGGGCTGAAAGGGAGGGAGGAGGAGTCGTTCCAGTTGGGATTTATGAAACAGGAAAGTGAATGAACAAAAGGGAGAATGAAAAGCCAAAATTATTAAAATCAAGATAGGCATTTTCCTCTATCTCAGCATCTTGTTTTATTCTTGGGGGGGGAGGTACAGTAGCATACAGAGCAGTCTGCTGCAAGAAGGAATGGAAGAAACCCATTGAAAGTCTGGAGGAGGATGTCCAGAAATAAAATTCTTTAATGTCCTGCCTCATCCATTCTGAAAAGACATTTTGCCATCTTTAAATTCATGTGTATTCCATTGCCAGCTGGCCCTTCTGCAGTGCTAGAAAGAGAATGAGGAGCTTCTCATCCATATGTGGGTTTGATGTCACCCCTTCTGTTCACCTGGGGTTTGGGTGAGGAAAATGTCCCAATGCCCAGACACAAGGACTGGGCAGGGGAAGCTACAGCTCTGGGTGTTAATGCATGCCAGCTGGCAGGCAAGTCCCCAGCATAGTAAATGAGAGGGTGAGGCCACGTGGGTGTATATCATCTGTAGTGTCCACCATTTCCAAAGACAATCTGACTTTTTGGGGCAGATTATGTCCCAGGTATCTTCCAGCACAGTGCCTCACCCACTGGTCAAGGCTGTGCCCATTTGACATCTAGCCCTCCAACAGCACAGGAAATCATGAGTGCACGATGCAGTTTCACTGATGGATACTACAGATACTGACAGATACTACAAGTTTCAGCTTATATCTGTTAATCACCAGGACAGTGATTTTTACCGCGAAATATGGGTCCCATCATCATGAATCCCATCATGCCTGGGATAAGTTTCTCCTCCATCCAGCATGTAAATGCATCCAAAGAATGAGCATCCCTAGAAATTTAAGCCTTGAGCTCCAAGATCACTTTAAAAGTGATGCATGCAGTATTGTCTCTTTCTGAAAGTGAATGTTTCTGTTGGTGTATTTAACACAAAATTAAATGTACCTGGACAAGTCATTTTGCCTATCGAGCAGAGAAAACATCTGTAAAGTGTAGCTTTATTTCATAGGGAGTAATTGCCATGGAATAGAGTTAAAAGGCAGCGATATTCATGCAAGCTGTCCAAATGAACTGCTGACTCATGAGTATGTGCCCAGTACAAAGGGGAGCAGGGCAGGCGGCTTCAGCCCTTGGTGGGGAGAAGATCCTTACCACAGTGTCTGTTGTGGGGTGTCCACCAAACACCACATTATTTTATGTTGAGTGTCTGGTGCATCAGATGGTATAGTTGAGATTTTCCTGCTTTTCAGGGATTGCCAAGACTACTGGGCCAGAGGGCCAGACATGTTGTCTTGCTGTCTCAGTGATCCATTCTTATTTTAGAAAAAATAACGCAGCTTCAGTGTTGTGATTCAGAGCACCTACTCATCTTGGGCTATCATATACCCTAGTGGATTAAGGCATGTTCCCTTGTATTAAATATCTTCAGCAGAAGGGGTTTAAATCCTGGTTTCCTGCTTCCTGGGGGAATAACTGCAGAGAAGACAGGGACGGCGAGTACCCTGCTAGCTATCTTCTAGAAGGAGGAACATTTTTGCCTACCTCTCCAGGTAGTTTCAGAGATGCAAACTGTGAGTGGAGGAAGGTTCTTCCCTGCCTTGACACAGTGGCACAAACCCCTCCTAAGCTCTCACTTGGCACTCTGGCTGCCTGGATCCATTTTTTCTGTTCCCAACTCTCCCTGTGGTCCATAGGAAGGATGCTGGAGTTCATAGGGTGTGTGAAGTGTTTGGTGTTACAAAGACAACGCCCAGTAGAAAAGCTTGAGCGTAAAGAAGAAATTCCGTAATCGTTGCAGGACTTGTGTGGTGGACAGCAAAGAATATGCTGGCAGCTGCCATTGCATGGTGAAGTTAAAAGAAATGAATTTACTGTTCCTTGGTAAACTGAACCCTGACCTGTCTGTGCAGCGAGTGAGGCAAGAAGCGACAATGTAAAGAAAATGTATTTAAATGATTTTGAATGAGCTAAGGGTTCACAGGCAGCCTTTTTTTTTTCCTTTTTCAATCCTAGATTCTCCTAACATTTAGCAGTTAGCTTATAACCTTTGCCTTTCATGTTTGATACAAAGCCATGTTAACTTTGGATAATTTGTTCGCCTGCTGGTGCATCTCCTATTACGTGGGAAGCTGCTCACATGATCTTCTATTGAAAACTGAAATAAGTGGAGAGGTCAGCAACATCCCCGTATCTCTTACAGCTGCTCAAAAAGACTAGATGTCTATACTTTTGCTGCTGTGCATTCTTTTTAGATTTCAGGATAACAAACAGAAGGGCACATTTTTTCCTGTTACAAAATACAGCTTTACTAGGCAAACTAATGGTACTCTTAGCTCAGAACATCCCTTTCTTATCTGTAAAGAAATAATTAAATAGTTCACTCCATCAGAATAAACCTTTTTTTAATAATGTATTAGCTCACATAAATACAAGTTTAGGTAAGAAGAAATAAGCTAAATTAGCTAAATAAGAAACTTTAAGAGACTTTTCCATTCCAAATACTGATTCTTACCAACATACGGAAGGATTTTTTTGTGTGCAGATCCCTCTTAGTCCGTCTTTAATATATATACATTTTTGGCAATAATAGAGTCTCTTGTCCTGGTTGTACTTATATTTCTTTTTTCACCTTTCAATGCATGCAGTGACCTCTGGCCACTTTTGAAGTTGTAGGTTCCTGGCTTTCAACATGAATTACTGTTACATCCTCCTTCAAGTGAATGGAGCAACTAAACTGAAGTCAGCCTTTAACAGAAATCACTGCTGAGTGTTGCATGCAGGCATGCAAGTGACTGAAGGCTTTAGCGGATGTTAAATGGGGTGAATTTAAGGAAAGCAGGTGAAAGCCCTAAAGGCATTGGCCTGCTGCTGAGGTCTGCCAGCACTGTTTTGATCACAATGGGAACTGAATCACCTAACCTCTCTTTTCTCATTCATTCACAAGCTGGATACTGTATCTGCTGAGTGTGGTACGACAGCGGAGCTATAACAATTCATGTTTAAGGATATTGGTAAAGCGGCAAGGTATTTTAGGAGAGAAGTTACCTTTTCATTAAACCAAGTGCTGTAATATGGACAAGCTCTCATAGGGACAAGATGATCTCCAGAGGTCCCTTCCAACCCCTGTCGTTCTGTGATTCTGTGCAATATGTGAACGAGACAAGTTTTTGGAAACATAACCCTGAAGGAGGTTTTGATGGCTGTCAGGCAGCTGATTTGAAACCAGACATGCAGTGGATGCCACTTTTAAAAATTGTCACTGGTTTGTATAGTGCCTGTAACTGGGCTGATGGGGCTCGGGTGCATAGCTGAGGGGCCACCTCTGCTTTGGGACCCTGGGTGCTGGGCTCAGCAATAAGGCATGCATGAAACTGAGCTTTCCAGCAGCATCCCAGGCTCAGTTATACTGGGGCAAAGTTCCAATCCATGTGCTGTATTGCATTTGGTGCAGGACTCAAGCTAAAAAGTTAGGGTTGCCTAGTCTGAGATGCTCTTCAGGGCAGCCTGTGGCTTGGTCTAGTTTTTGCCATCTGGTTACATCCTCAGGAGAGCTGTTTTGCTAGGGATCGCTGAAATACTAGGTGATCCCAGTTCAGTATTAATCATGCTGCTTACATTGCAGTGATCGTGCTTGACTTCAAGATTAAATACATTGTCACCTCTCTCCTTTTAAGAAACACCATATTCCATAAACTGCTCAATTCCACATTTTCCAAGACAATAACAATTCCAAATGTTGTTGTAATCCCCTCTGCTGCTTTATTAAACTCAATGCCATATTTTTCATTCATTTACACATCCTAACAGCATCAGTTTAAGTGGTGTGTTAAGCCTTTCTATGTACATCAGAGCAACATGTAATTTTCATTTCCATTTTACCCAGTGGCTTCTAAATCTAGAGGTGATAATTATTATTTGCATTGTAATTATGCCTCAGTTGAACCAGAGGCTTTGCAATGATCTAAAAACGAAAGACATTCTGTGTCAAGATCTGTTGGGGTTTTTTGCTGGTAAAGCTCCATGTGACTTCAGAAGGGCCTAGGATTTGAAAACTAAAATGCAGCCTGGGTTTCCTTAATAAGCCTTGTGTTTCCTTCTCCCCAGGGGATGAGCGCTCCCGGGAGTCTCCAGCCCCAGCCGAAGCACAGATGCAAGCTGGGGCAGAAGGCAGTGGAAGGGTGAACCGCTGTTGCTGGAAATGCTCTGTGACGCAACTCAAGAAGATTTTCTGGGGTGTGGCCGTGGTCCTGGGTGTCTGCTCCTCCTGGTCGGGTTCAACCCAGCTAGCAAAACTGACCTTTAAGAAATTGGATGCACCCTTCACTCTAACGTGGTTTGCAACAAACTGGAACTTTTTATTCTTCCCTTTGTATTATCTTGGACATGTTTTTAAGTCAGCTGAAAAGCAGTCTCCAAAGCAAAGATACAGGTATGGGAGCTTTTGGTTTTTCTCCTGTGGCTCTTGCATGCTGCTCTACCTCTAGTAGACGTTCATTCACATCAGCCAGTTAAACTTCCATTTGCTTTCCTCTTCAGGTTTGTTAAAGGATGTTCTGAATTCATTCTGTGTCCTGTGCTAGGTGATATGTTATTATTCTTACCACAGTTTCACTCCAACAGCAAGAAATCCAGGTTTATTTCCGATACATACAAGTCATGTAATGAAAGTCCACATTTTCTGCAATTGCTTCTCAAGAGTTTTCTGTTCAAACCTCTGTGAACGTAATTTTTTTATTAATGTCTTCTGCCTCTACCCACAGCTGGCTTTTATGGCAATCTCTGAGTACGCTAAGTAAGCTTTTCTTTTCCAAACTCAGGACTAGTGCAGTGCCTTGAATAGCCAAGTAAAAAGTATTGCAGTATTTTCCTGGCATTACGCCCCTGACATCAAAGGCCAAGCTCTGATCCCAGTTAAACTCGAGCTGTTGTGTTTATTTCCGGGAGGAAGCACAGTCATAACCAAAGGCAGCACTTTGTCTTCAGCACACCTTGTCTTTACAGCAAGCCAAACCCACACAGCCTGAAGCGCTCATGGAAAACCCTGAGTGCCCGTCCTCCGTCAAGGGCTGAGGATGCTGTGGCTGCTTGAAGGACTGCCTCTTGGTGAGCGCTCCTTCATCTCACCTCATTTTGGCCTGAGAGGTGTCTGGGACAGATGGGATGACTCAGCCATCAAGATGTCCTGTGTCAGAGAGCTTCCCTGATACATGGAAGGATTGAACAACGTTTTCCCCTTCTGTTACACAATGGGGCTCACAGCCTTGTAATGAAGTAGCTGAGAAAGTAAACAGTAAGAAGTACACATTTCTCAGCTTTCAGCTGTGCAGCAGCGAGGTGGAAACTCACTACAGGAAAAAATTTAAGTAACCAAGGTACTCGGGCAATGTTCTACCTCAGATGACTAAGTTTAAGATTGTAAATTGCAGTGCTTAGCATTCATTACAGTTTCTTCATCTTCTAAATCATTTGGGGGCTGCAGATAAGGGAATTTCACTGTTCACTCCTAGAGCAGTATCCCATAAGATGCCATGTTTACTGGACTTCAGTTTGTATTTGTTGTTTACTCTACAGCCAACATGGTTGCTTCAGAGATGGGAGAGGCATGGAGAATAGAGAAAGCAACAGTTTAATCTAAAACAAAAAACAAATGCTAGCCCAAAACAACTACCTTTTCATTTCTTTGGGTTTTAAATATTTTTCTTTCCAGCTGCTCTCTGATGTTTTAAATACTGCTGAATTCTGGGGTGTGCAGTTGTGGTTCACCAGATCCCTGGGGTTAAAACCAGAGCATTATACCCTTTGCTGCTGCAGTTAATTGATATGGTTGGTAGTTTTATGTCTTCCATTTAATTAAATGATAACTGAGTTGAAAAGCAGGTGCATGCCCTGCAGCCTGTTTGGGATCTAGAGGGGCATCATTCCAAGTCAGCTTGCAGCAGGCTCAGTAAAATACATGCATTTGTGTGTCTGACCAGCAGACTGAAGAGGGTTAATTTGCAGAGCTTTTTTTTTGGTGCCAGGGTAGCTTTGGATATTTGGAGATACGGCTTTGGTTCCTAGCTTTGCTGCAGATCTGTTTTGTGGCTGTGAGCAAGTCACTGCAGACCTCTGATTTCCTTGTGCTCTGTTCATTTGGATGAGACAGTTCTTCAGAGGAAGGATTGTCCCTTACCATGTGTTTATGTAGTCTCTGCTTCAGCATGTCTGCTATCTACACTGAGACCTTTCAGTGGTCCAGCACTAAGAATTACTGTTTATCTGCCTTCTTCATTATGGCTGAGATATCACGTGCACGTATATCTGAAAACCCAAGCATTGAGTTCCAGTGTCCCCTCTTAATTATTCCTCCTTTTTGCATATTATATATATAGATATAGAGAGAGAGATACAGAGACTTTGCAGCTCTGTATGAGACATTACCATCTTCAGGAAAGCTTGCACTCCTGGCACAGTTGGACATGCTAGGGAGGCATTGCATGGTTCTTCTGGATAGTTAAAATAAGACAATTCTGACCTGGAACTAACAAGCAATTTGTTTAATCACTTTCTTCTCTTTTATCCATCACCTTCATTTATATTTTATATACTATCTAAGCTCTCTGGCAGGAATTTGCAATGAGATAAATGAAAAGTTCATGGTGGGAGAAGGTGGAAATATGACATCTAAGTCACCTTGGCAGGGAGGTAGTAAATGAAGGGATTCTCAGATCTTGCCTACACAGGTTGCTAAAATCCACAGGCACCTAATTTTTTTGGCAGCAAAGCTCCCCAGGGACACCTGCGCAGCCGCCGCCTCCTAAGCAGGGCTGGGCAGCTCAGCCTCCCTTCACCGCGGCACAGGCAGTGCCTTCACACCACCCCTTCCTCGGTTGGCAGCTTCATGGTGCCTGAGCCAGCAGGCGTGCTTTGGGGTACCTCACTATACAGCTAAAAAGCATGTAAAGAACAGCAACCATTAGGAAAAAATATACAAAAAAGGGATCATAAAATACAGGAAGAGTGAATACAAATATAGTCCCTCCTATACAGATTGCATGGTTCAGTATGGTTTTAAATTCCTATTGTGTTGTACCAGTATGTATATATCTTATGCTGTAAATAATATGAATTTGTATATTTTGTAGTCTCACAAAAGAACATACCTGTCGTGGACACAAACCGGTTTAAAGCTGCACAGATTTTTTTTTACCATTTTATAGCACATATAACTGTGATAAATTTGCCACCAAAGTTTTATAGAAGCACATTAAATTTAAGAGCAGATTTATTCAGTTTCTTTATAAGATTTTGAGTATTAGGCCACAATATAAAGTATTAAGGATTTCTGACTGACCCACATGGAATGGTAAGGAACCTCCTATTTAAGCTGAAGTTGACTATCAGTTGTGTGCACAGCATGGGGACAGTCACTCTTCAAAGCAAACCAAAACTTCTCCATTCATGTCCAAACTGCTCTTGGCAACCTGTGCAGCTCCATCAAATGCCAGAGTTGTGCCCAAGGGTAGACTGCTCAGGGAGAACTTGTCCCATGCTCGCTTCCAAGGGTGCCACCCACCCTTGGCACAGGACTGCATGTGTAGGCAGTGATGCAGAGAGCTCCGGCAGGCCACTGAAGAGCACGCCAGGGTCAGCACCGCTCTCTTACTTCTTGTGTAAATGCTCACTAGCTTAAAATAAAATTACAGTAACTAAATTATCATTCATTTCAGGCACTGTCCAGTCCAGAAATAACACATGCAATGATTTATGCACCTAATGGATCATTTAAGACTACTTCATTTTGGCTTCATACTTTTTGCTTCCAAACTGCTTTATAAAATGACACATTTAATCTGATGAGCTACCCTCCGTCATACCTACATTATTAATTTATGAGGTAACATAAATTAAAAGCACTATAGCTTAAAGCTCCCTGGCTACATGAAAGATTAAATTAAAAGCTCTGTAAGATATTGCTTAGCTTTGTGTATCTCTAGGCGGGACAAAACACACCTTTTATAAAGATTGACTCTTGTGTGTGCCAACTGGGGGAATAAGGGAGGTGTTCACATTTTAGCAGGAGAATACCTCAGAAAGATCGCTTATTTTGATTTTGTTTTATCTTTTGATAAAGTTTTATTTGATACAGTTTTATTTTTTGAGAAGGAAAGGGCAGGACTTTCCAGAATGGTTTGTGTGATTATTTATTTGTTTGTTTATCATTTAGATCTTGATTTTTATTTCATAAAGCATCAGGGCTAAACACCAGAAGCTAAAACTAAATCTCTTCCATAACCTTGACTGGAGCTGATGTGTTGGGTGAATGAAAGAATTGTTGCACGTACCTGCACTGATCTACAACCACATTTGAACATGTTTTAACGTGTTCTTTTTCACTGAATCAGAGTTTTGTCTCTATACTGCCCCCAAATTAGCTGCCACTAATCTTTCAGAATTTGGAGATTTTTCTTTGAAAAGAAAGAAAAAAGTTGTGGGTAACACTGAAATACAATTATTTCTTTGAAACTGAACCAAGATACTGGGGGCAACAATGGTAGGGGACTAACACAGTAGATCTCACTTACTCCAATATACCAACATATTAACTTCACAAGAGTCACTTCTGCTTTTATGCAGAAGTGGTTCAGAATCAAGACTTAGCTCTTCAGTGGCCAGAAATTATCAGTGCCATAGCTTCACATGATGTCCAGGAGAATGTGGGCCAGTTTCTAAATGTGTTTCACTTGTATTTCTGCTAGCATGGAGGAGATGAGGCACTAGCCTGGCATCCCCAGTAATTCCAGGAGTTGGGTCCGTTAGTTTGATCCTGACTCATACAGAAGTGCAACTCCCTGCACCATGGGCACTGCCCTCCTCTTCTGTAGCAGGCAGAGAACCCAGACATGCAGTGATGGTAAACAACTGCTTGGCCACAATGAAACTCTAAGGGGGAAGAAGGTCAAAGCCTGATTTGGCATGACTGGATGCTTTTTTAGTATTGATTTTCAGCATATTGTATTCATGAATCTCTCTTACCCAGCAACATTAAAATGTTGCAATGTGGTTGACTTTTGGCATCCTACTGATTTATATTACTACTTAGGTGGGAGCTTCACCACCAGAGCAGACAGCATTAACAGAGTCATAAATAAGCTACAAAGGCATCAAGACATGATGATGAATACAAGTGTTTTTAGCAGACGTCACCCAGTGAAGCATGTTTTCTTTCAAAAAACTTCAGTTTATAAACTCTATTTGTCTAATTCAGTACATTAGCCTTAAAATAATACCTATTTACTTTGTGTTCCTCAAAATAAAATCACTTTACAATTCAAGTTCTCATTAGCTTGGGTGGGTGGGTGTGTGTGTGTGTGTGTGGAAAGCAACAACCAAAGAACAAAAAGAACCCTTGAAATTAAAAGATACAGCATCTGATTCTTACCTGAGTTAGATACAAGCCAGGAGTAACTCCAAATTAAATTAGTTTGATCTCTACAGCAGTCTGTCAGGACTTACCTTTGTGCTTAGTATCAAAGCGATTAATTAAAAGAAGATGTGAATATTGTGCAAGAGGTTTATCATACTTGTGGTCATCTATATCTCTCCTGCAGATGTCTGATCTGTTGTTGGTGATATGTTTTTGATGAGCCACAGTATCACTTCTCAGACTCTTTTCGCTGAACCTGCACTTTTCTTCCAGGGGTTCTAGCTGAAGACAAGGCCAAATTGTACTATTAGCAAATAGGAGTAAGAGTGAAGCCTTCTGCTGAAGCAACGTGGTGTTTTGTAGTAGGGGCAGTGCTGGTGGGCATCTGTCTGATGTTCAGCCTGCTGTGTGTACGGCATCAAGCTAGGGCATGGAACATCCATTTGGGCTTAGGTCAGATGAAGCCACGGAGCTCAGGGTGATGCTTTTGTTAACTTCTGTTTCTCACAGTTAAATAATTACCTCTTCCTGATGAAACCTGTGGTAGCTGCTCTCTCTTTCCTTTTGAAAAGGAAAGTGTGTCCCCATGGGACATGAGCTAGGGGTGCATTACCCTACAGGAGTTCTGGAGGTGGCTTCTCGCTGCAGCCTTGACATAATACAGCTATGCTGCATTATTGCCAGATTATCACATAAATTGTCATTTCAGCTGCTTCCTAGTGAAGACTTGTTGGTGATTAAAGATTAGTGTCATGGTTTCCTGCTCTTTGTGGTTCCTGAAACAGAATTTTCTCAGCCAGCTGTCAAAAATATGCTCTACAGGCTGCCTGTTCTTGAGAAAATAGCTAGTCTTCCAGCTCCAGGGTATTTGTAGAGTAGCCTCCTGTTCACATAAGTCCTTCCTACACATTGAAGACAGTTCCAGGGGTTAGATTAGCATGGAAATTTGCCACAGGTGGCTCCTCAGTGCCACATTGCATATTCCAGCACTGCCGGCTTGGAGCTGAATGCACAGTTTCCTCGTAAAATGCACAGGCAGAGCAAAGACCTATAGAGGAGACACAAACGTGAGGCATGTAAGGTAAACAGCAGGAAAGGCTGAGGACAAAGCGGAAGTCTGTTTGCCAAACTTTAGCTGTTAGTGGGAGCCCTCCACCATCCCAGGGTTAAGTGCCTAACTAGACTTGAGGTGGCACTCCTTCTTGATGTTTTCCTTTAGAAAGCTTAAACAACTGCTCCTGGGCCCACGTTCAAGGTGGTAGTTTTTCTGTTCCTCAGATGCATGGTATGGGAGCTTGGTATCTACATTGGGCCGATGATGTGAGTGACTGGCAGAATGCCCCAAAATTAATGCCTGAGTCCTAACTTCTCTGGAGGTAGCTCTCACAATGCGAAGCCTGCCTGTGGGTCTCAGGCACATAAGGTGGGGTTTATATGCCTACCTTCCTTTCTAAACCTACCCCAGCTTTTACATCTCCTGAAAACACCTTTAAGATAATTTCTTTAAACTTCTGTTTGACTATTTTGCTAATTCCTTCTTTTTGGGTAGCTAACGCCACCTTTGAGAGCCTGTGTCTCAGCTTCTGTGAGAAAATGGTCATGGTTCCTTCTTCAGGAAACCAATCCTTTCTAATTTAGCCTTCCAGTTTATACTTGGAAATTGCATTTGTATTTCAGACCATGATGTTCTGAAAAGAGCTTAACATTCATGCCCGGTGAAAAATTTTCCCTTAATCTGAAGATCCTTCATCTGTTGAGGATCACCTCTTCTGGGCTTTTGGACCTTTGTGGAGTGTTAATTGAGAATAAAAACTGGGTACTACCTGATCAGGAGAAACACGTGTTCTTGAGCCTGGTGTGCAAAATCATTCCATGGATGATTGAATTAAGTGGTGTCCTGTAATTTTGTCTTGTTGTTGCATTGCTTTTGTCTTCTCTGCTGTGGCTTGAACAGATGCTCTAAAATAATTACATTATATGCCTCCTATGAGGTAACAGTGCTTAAGGCAAGGACTAGAAAGAGAAGTAATTGTTCTTGTTACCTGCAGACAGGGCATGTGTTGTGGAACAATGTGTTTATGTAATGGTTTTTGCTTGGAAAAAATGTCATGTGTAGCAGCACTGAACGATCTCTGGTCAGTAGTTAAACTGCACTTCATTAACTGGCTCTTCCTCTGGTTAGTAGCTGCCAAGGTTCCGCGCTGCAAGGGCTTTTTCCCAGGAGACCTCAAGAGCAAATCCACCTGTACTGATCCTACCCATGCTGATCCCTCTGCACTGACTGACACTGTGGAACCAAAGCAAGCAAGATTGAAGGGACCTCAGGGGTCACCTCCTCCCTTCCTTGCCTCCAGGCACGACCTGCATGCACAAACAGAAAAGTAACTGCATTTTATGGCTGGCAGAGGAAAAAAGGGACCACGAAAAGATCTTGTGTGATCTTGTTTATGGTGTGGGGAAAGAAGCAGAAAGCTGAGGTGAGCATGGATATGCTGTTTTTCCAGTTATCATAACATGAAAAAAGAGTTCACAGCTGGTCCTTTTGCAGGAAGTGCTTTACCTCAGTCATCATATCAAATATCTTGACACCCAATGCACAAACTCAGTAAATGGGGACTATCCTGGACAGGTTCTCCCATGTTGTTTGCAACAGCAACATAAACAACAACAAAACTCAGGAGGGAGTGATAAGGAATTCTACGTTTTTTTTCAGCCCAGATCTGTGTCAAAATATATTGAAGACAGCTACCTTTAAAGCTGCTTTAAAAAAGGAAAGTGCCTGTATGGTAACAGACTGCATAGCTATAATTAACAGCTCTCAATAAAGACGGATGATACAGTAAGAAATGTTGGAGGCTGGCAGTACTACAGAACTGGAAAAAACCTTTTTGTCCAGCTGCCTAGTGGTTATGGACCATGTCCAGATTTTCCAGGATTGTTTGTGTTTGTATGAAAAGGCAGCCTCATAGAAATGCACAGGTACCTAGCTGAAGGTCCTCTTCAGTCCAGGTCTGCAGGAGCTGTTAGTCAAAGCTTTAGCTGGTAAAAAGGGAGAAATAGCCAACGGTGAAGGTTAGCAGCAGCATAGGTACATGAACAGGGCTTCAGAAATTGAAAAACCCTGATGAGCAGTTAAATAATGTTGTCTGTGAACCTGCATAGATTTTTTTGGAGCTAAACAACAGTAAGACAGGAGCTGATGGCTAGGCAGGTTCATAAATGTACTCGCACACCCATGTATAACCATTTCTGTGTTCCCAGTGCTAAAACGCCTTTCTAAATGGTAGCTTCACTCCAGAGAATCCGATCCAAAATGGAGCAGACAAACAAAATCTGGGTTTGTTACCACGTTCGCCTGCTTTGGCTGGCAGTTAGTGAAGACCGCTTCTCTTCAGCCTAGCTGTGAAAAAGAAACGACTGTCTTGTTGTTCTGTTTGTCAGTCCTTGGAGTCAGGGCTAAAACTCAGCCAGTTTAAAGGAAAGAGCCTCATTTACCTTATGGCCTTTACAGTCATTGCCACATCATTTGGGTCTCTTGTCCTCAGCAAGCCAACACTAACCAAGTCTACTGTGGCTGCTTCATCTGTTCCCTGTTCCCCGTATCTCCAGCTGAGTGCTTCCCCACATGGAGCTGTTATCATTTGCTTATGGTTTGTTAATTTATAAATTGCATTCCTTCTCTTTGGAGCTGGGGTTTGTTTGCTTGTTTGCTGAAGCAGCTTATTTTGCGAGTGTGTAGAGACTACTGCAACGTTTCCTTCATATCTTTGAAAACCTTCCGCTGCCTTGGTAAAATGTTCAGACTCCCACAGGGGGAATGGGCCTCTGGAAGCCTTATGTGAAGGATGGCATCCCTATCTCTTTCAGCAGATGCAAATGTTAAACCCCAGGGATCTCAAGTCATCGAGAATGTCCCTTCAATGACAGAGCAGTATTAACCTTTGTGTAGTACATTGCTAATACGGAGTGCCCTTGGATGGTATGAGCCCAGGTCCATTTGCTAGAGGAGGACTCTGTTACTCTATGTCATCTGGTATTTGCCCTTGCATTGCATCTAAAAAATATTTTCTTCACCAAAATACTGGGGTTTTTTAACTTAATTCTCTTCACTTCACCTATTGTGGAGGCTAGCCAGGCCAACTGAAAATTGTATCCTGCTTTTTCTGCCCTGAACCTACAGCTTTCTTCACTAGTCTGGCTTATTATGCTTTCAGCTGGAGTACATATAGATTTCCAAGTACAGAAAGATGATTTTTCAGCTATGAAAAGCTCTCCTATTAAATAGCACACTAGAAAATAGCGAGAATTGCACCTCTACTGTCACTACCGTTTAATAGTACCTAGAATAAAAATGAAGTTACAGCTCTGTAATGCTGTCTGATATTTTCACCATCTAACAAATGGTGCTGTTGTTAGACCATCTCACCATGATATCCTGAACATCAGGTCATAGAAACATGGAGTAATTATGGGTGCTGAGGACCTGGTGAGGGAGATCTCTGGTCCAGCCTGCTCAGCACAGAGCCACATCATATCTACTTTTGTATTTTGTTAATGGTTAGTGATCTGCACACACTGAATGAGACATAACCATTATTATTTAAATTTATGTATACTTTATTGCATCTTTTAATGTACTGCCTCTAGATATCCCAAAATTATACGTACCAGAATGCATTAGCATGAATGGTACCCGTTCTGCTGATGTTTGCACCTTTTTGCCAGAGCCACCTTAAATACTTGTCTGTCCTCAGACAAGAACACGTTGATTCAAACCGTGAGGACTTGATTTATTTTTTAATAACCTTGAAATTTTTTTAAAAATTGTATTAACCCACCATAAGTGTTTCTGCTTAACTTACTTTTAATGACCAAACAAATTTTCACCTAGCATTTTCAGTATTTCATTAAGTTTTCTATATTAAATGTGATGGGTCCAGTCAGAACTTGACCCTAGCTGGCACAGCTCCCTGAGTCCCATGACAGTGTGCTGATTTCTAGCAGAGAAGGGTCTGGCTCAGTGATTATTAAAAATATCAAGTTAATCATTATTTAGATGTGTTTTGTCTTTCCTTCTTTCAGAGGGGAACTCAGGCTTTGACCAGGCTGAAATTCATCCTACTCCCCCACATTATTTTTTTTAAAGTGTCTTTTGATTCCAGAGAACTGAAGTAGAAAAACTTAATGTTGAAAAATAGTATCCCAGAAGAGGATACAGTGACATACAGCTAAATGATCAGCTGCCTTCCATTAACGGACCTGCAGACCTGCACTTGT
This sequence comes from Anhinga rufa, assembly GCA_013400875.1. Taxonomy (NCBI): domain Eukaryota; kingdom Metazoa; phylum Chordata; class Aves; order Suliformes; family Anhingidae; genus Anhinga; species Anhinga rufa. The sequence continues at coordinate 13,205 of VZTV01069165.1, read as the reverse complement.
TCATGACATTTTTAGCAATTAAAGCCAACCCTCTGAAAGTCTTACAGCATTTAACAAAGAGCTCTATTGATTTAATAGATTTTTCAAACAACTTAAACAACCATGCTCCTCTGTAGTTCCAGGTAATTCCTATAATGCCATTACTTTCTGTCTTATCAAGTTCCACGTGGCTTTTTTAGTAGAGTTGTACTCTTCGTCATGTAAAAGGGATAACTGTAGGGGCATATGATAAAGGTCAGCTAAATCTTATACAGATGGGAGAAGGTGAGGAAAGAGCTAGGTGGCATCAAACAGAGTGAGTGAGGTGTTTGAAAAAAGGGAGGAGCTTTCTAACGTTGTGCAACTGAGCTGTCAGGATTCTGAAAAGCAAGAGGAGCCCAAAACAGTGGTTAATGCATGCTTGGGAATCAGAGATGGTGGGGCAAATGTGGCCTATTGTGGGAGCAGATTGTGTGAGCTCTGCTAAAACGCAACACTCACATGAACGATATAGTTCTTTTAGCTCTTCTATAAGCTAAGCTACATCAGTAAATCCTACATGATTTTAATGGACAGCGTGTTTAGTGTCCATTACTAGTATTCCTAGTAATGTGTTGAGTCCTGTGGCTGGCTGCAGGTTCTTAGCATGAGATATTCCAGAGCTCAGCAGCCACAGAGCCATCTAAGTTACAGGGGTCCAGACAAGTCACTCGGGAATATCTAGGGAAGATTTAATCATAACAGCAACAGCTCCTTCATGTGTTAACAGATTTGTTTCTTAACGTGAATGAATGTACAAATAAAATTTACCAAACTGCTAAAGATATTCTCTTGGCATCTTTTCAAAAGTGAGCATCGAATTGGCTTTATTTTTAGGTAAATGGGAATCATAATGAGGACATTCCACTTGAAAATCTTACCAGTTATATGTATAGTTAGTTAATTGTGGACCTTACTTTTGGCTGGCAAGTTGTAAAATGTTGTCTGCTGCTTTCTATTTCTTGAACTTTGTTTTGTTTTAAGGATTCAAAAAAAAAAAACAAAACCAACCCAACAGCTGGCTTCCCGGATATGTTTGCTGCAAGAAGCCAGAGACAAGTAGTTTCAAGAAACTGGAGACAAGTGTGTTTCCTCCATAGCAATTGTGCTAAAAACAAACTGTTCTCCTTGTCAATGTGGCTTCAGACACTTTCCACTATTACGCTGCTGGTATCTGAAGTCTCATTACCCAAAAAGCCTTTGTCTAGCAAAGAATAGTAAATAACCATGGATTTTAGGCACACGTAGAAACATCTCATTAGAGAAATTTGAGAGAGAGATGACAAATAATGTCCTGGAATCAATCTAACATCGTGATCCGAATTTGCAATGGCAAATCATCCTTCTTCAAGTAACTCGGCTACTGAAGGCTACAGATGGGTTTGCCTTCAGCAGGCATTTGGCATTTACATGCCTTTGGGCAACAGCCGTGACCACGCGTCTCCTCTGCATGAAGCATGCTGATGGCACATGCTAGATGTTGTGCAGCTGACAGGAAAAAGATGCAATAGTTCATTAGTTTCATCATTCTGTTTAATTCAGACATTTTCAAAAGGAATGGCACTGAAAGCTTTGTAGTACTGAAGGTGCATAATAATTGCATCAAAATTGCCCATCTGCAGCTAAAGTGAGATAATTGCCTAGGCATATTCGCATTTGCAGAAGAGACTTTGAATAATAAATGTTTATAAAGCCCTTCTGTCATCATGTTATCCAGTCCTCACCCCATGAGCCAAACTCTCAATTCATTTACACTCTTTTCAAACCAAAAATATCTCATGTCGGCACAGCTCTGGGGTTGGCGAAGATGAGAATCTGGACTAGTGTAAGTTACCTGAAATTGGCTCCCAGCTCCCCAGCAACATTTATGAACCAAATTGAAAGACAGTAATCAGCAAACCCCACTTGCTAGTGTTATTTTCCATATCTTTAATAATTAATTTAACTAAATGACTGGAGTTTGGGGGTGCTGGTACTGATTTTCAGTGATGCTGAATGGCGCTCCTTCTTGAGGGGCAGGGCTTGTCATGGTGTCAGATCCACAAAAGGGCTGAGACACGTGCCCCATCCTGCCAACAGGCATAAACATCCATGTGTGGTTTCCAGCAGATGCTTCCCCTCCTCAGAAGCCCCACTTCTCAGAGGTAAAGCCTGAGCAGATCCATGCTCACAAACACAGACATGCTGGACTGGCTGCAGGCCTGGCAGCAGCAGGTGAGATGCAAGCCCACCTTAATTAGGCTTATCATGGCTGATCTCACCTGCTCCTGCAGATAAGCTCATTAGCACGGACTCAGCTCACCCAAGGCTTTGAACACAGTCCCTCCATGCTTGACAAAATGCAGACAGCTGAAATACGTGTCCTAGTTTAAGTGCATGCTTACCTGGTCAATCCCTCCTCCACAGGGATGCGGTTTGTACCGCTCCCAAGTTCTGGTGCGCTCCCTTTTCCTGGCAATTAAAGACGCAAACAGCACTGACTAGACAAGATTTCTTAATGCAACTTTGTTATCTGATGCTTCTCTGAGAATTAATTAATTGATTTTTCTATTAGACTTGATACAAATCATGCTGATGTCCCCATCATCCTCAGTATGCCTGACGGATTCCTAATAGCTGCCTTACAGTCTTTGCAATGCATCTCATGCCTCTCCCATGCTCTCATGCAGCAACTAGAGCTGCTCATTCTAGCCCAGCACTACTAAATGAACAAGTACAGTATGAATGATTTACAATCGGATTGAAAATGTTTCCAGCTAGATGACAGGATCACCTGCTTTCTGCCACTGTGTGCCACTGGTCTTTCTGCACGAACAGAGGAGCTGCTGTTCTTGCTGTGGGATCCCTTCAGCAAAAGAGCCACCTGCCTCCCCCATGGTCAGCTCGCCCTGCAGCTCTTCAGCTCATAAATCCTTGGCACTGTAGTGAGATTTCAGCAGGCTGTACCTCTTGGGTAGCCCCAGCATGGGCATTGCAAAGCTGACTAGCTCTCCAGCACTGGGAAAGTAGCCAGCAACCCTAGGAGATAAATAAGCCGGCATCCCCAGCCACCCAGAGCCCTGCACACCTTGGAGGTGCTTTACACACCTGCATCAGTGAGGTTCTTCAGATCTGTTGGCTGTGCTAACAGTGCTCTGCCGGAGAAGCGGCACTCTCACTGCTAGGGATCCAGCAGAAAGTAGGGTAGCAAACCAGGCATCACTTTTGCCAGGTTTCTGAACAAGTAGTTTCACCTCAGAGGATGAAACCACATTGCTGCTCTTGTTGCTCTTCCTGGGAAATGATCTGAAAAGATATTCAGACATGACACTAAAATTAGTAACAATATGAACTACTGTTCACTACATTTTTCTCTCTCTCATGGTCTTAAACTTATTGAGTAACCTCTCTCTCTCTCAGTTTCATCACAGAGCATTAAGTTTTGAGAAAGGGCTGAGCCCAGCCACCAAAGCTCTTTATTCTAGTTGTGGAGGTGTGGTATTGACAGAGCCAAATTTAACACAGTTTACCCAATGCACAGTTACAGTAAAACAAGCCCGATTTTGCACTGTGTACATCCTGGGGGGTTAGATAGGGATATTGCAGGGCACTGTGACTCTGGATGACTCAGTTGCTGAGACTTGGTGAGGTGTCAGGATATCTTGGGTAGCATTTTTGAGGTCCTGCTGCTAGATTATCTACTCAACCAAAGACTGTGGTGAAACTGTAATGACTGAGTTGGAAGGGGTGGTGAACCAGTAGTGAAAGCTGCTGGAAATGTCTCCTTATGGTTGTGTACATAAGTATGTGTGTGTATCTATGTACATATATTAGTATATACATATATATGCACCATTTGAATACAAATGCTGAGTCTCTTTACCGTGCAAGAGCAGGGATATCCCAGAGGGGTAACAGGCTGTTTTACTTTGGACAGTCTTCATACAGTGTCCTGCAGATCAGGAGCTCTCCTGTAACATACAAACTGTCGAAAAAGAAGGGAAAATGAAGCCACAGATTTTGTGCTCTCTAGCTTTAGGGTAAATGTGGGGTTGTGGCCTTGACTGGGGTGGAAAAATCCCCTTGCACAACGTCTATCTTTCCCTGTGGGTCTCAGTGGAAAAGCAGTCTCCAGGATCAGGCCCCAGCTTGTTTGTTGAGGGAGCTGACACCTGCCTTCTCGCAGCAGGAAGGCTGCTTATTCTCAAGCATCTGTCTGCAAGTGCTGCCTGGTCCTTCTCTGAAAATCCCTTCCCCTCCCTGACGAACAGAGCTGGAGCCCCAGGAGGGGGGGCAAGGCACCCCCAGCTCTCACCTGCCCACAAGCACGGCGGTGCCTGCAGCACAGGTTGCCCCGGCTGGCTTGTCATCAGCTCCCCGCCACCACCCCGGGCTGCTCTCACCCCAGGCAGAGCCCCAGCTGTGCAGGGGGATCGAGCTGCGGGTCAAGCACTCACCTCCATTTACACCGCTTTCCATTCCATTTGTGTTCAGCGTGAAATGAATGCCCTGAACAGCCCTCTTCATTCTCCATACAACTACAAATTTTAAAAAATCCTTAGCTTGTGGTAAATGTTCCTTCCTCCACAGCTGTATACAGATACTGTCCTCACTTCCAAAATGCAAAACTCCCCTTGAGCAAGGCTTTTCAGCTCTCCTGGGCTGGAATCCCACCATGGCTGATGCCCTGTGCGAGAGATGTCGTGCTTAACCTTCCGACTTCTATTTTAAAATCTGAATTTGATCACCCATAATTCCTTTTGAAATCAGTGGGTGGTGACAGTCTTCAGTCCGCTGGAAAAGTTAGTGCATTGGGTACCTGAATATGAATTTTTGTTTTTCATTTGGTATGATCCTCCTAGGATTTCAGTGTGAAGGCAGAGAAACCAGTAATTCCTTGCAGCTTGCTTATTTGCGCTGTCTACGGATTATTTGTCAAATTCATTCTATATTAACTTCATGAGAAATTTAATCATCAACACCAAATCACTTGTCTCTGTTGGTTTACTTTCTAGGATGATTTATGTATACATTAAATGTGATTGTGAGCCATTTCCTAACACATGAACACCTCAATTTTCAAAGATCTCTGGGGATGCTCTAAGTTTTAATAGCAGCCTCACATAAAACACAACTACCCCATTCTGGCAGTGAACATGAGTAAACATGGGTATGGGGAGTTAGTAAATTCATAGTTTGTTATTTCACAAATTATAATTAGGGAAAACTCTCTCTTAAGAGTGCATTGACCATGGTACCCTAAACTTGGTATATTCATCCTTGTTGTTATATGTGCTATCGATCCTGAAAAGGTTAAATATATTTTTGCTGAACAAGCATAGCAATAAAATAAAATTCACATCAAAACCAAAGAGCAAGAATTATTAGGTAGATTTTTTTTTCCCCACTGTGTATCTTCAAGGTATTATTCCATGTTTTCCTGTTGGGCAGCTGACACTGTTTGCTTCCTTCTCCCATATAATCCTAAAGCTGCCTGCTCAGCCTCTCTCACATGCTGGGAGTATTTTGGTTTATGGCTCAGCCCACCTACCAACTATTTCAGCTACTGAGATGCAGTGAGCTAATTAATGCATCCATCATCTTGCACATTCTTCAGATGCCATGAGCAATAAGGAGACTTAGCCTTAATCTTCTTTGCCGTATTCTTTCTCCGAGGCTCGGCACTGGCTTACCTCAAGCCCATACACGTTTTCCTTGCTGAACTGTTCATTCATGTATTTTTGTTCTCTGTTTATTGACTTCTAATTCCCTTCCTCTCCTAGCGTGCATGCTAGATTAAATCTCCATTATCTAAGCCTGTGTCTCCTTTGCCTAGCTCACACAGCCATGCAAGTATCATTATTGCTTAATATTTGTATGAATTAGCATCCAGCAAACGCTGATCCGCACCAGCAGCTTGCGCTAGGTTTCCCTTCCAACAGGGAAACAAACACAGCACCTGTGCCACAGAGCCTGCAGTCAAGGTTGAGGCACATACCTGCTAAAATCTGCTATTTTTCATTTAACTGATGATCGCTGACTTCTGTAGCTGCTGTTCAGGGCCCTGTGGAGGAGGGCTGTGGTCCCACAGTACCTGCAGAGGGAAAGGCAAGCAGAAGCATGGGGATATCAGGGGGATGCTTTTATCACCCATTCATGGACCTCACCAGGAACCTAAGAAACACAGCATGTGATGCAGTAGCACAACCTGGCGGATGAACAGGAAGAGAAATAATTACAAATGTCTTTACAGATGAAGATAAACTCGGGATTTTCAAAAGGCCTGTTTCCTCTTCTGCCTGAGATCCGCTTTCTGCCAACATAATGCTGCAGTCTCATCCCATTCATGTCAGAACATAATGTAAGATGTCCAGATCCTGTTAATAGCAGTGAAAGAGGAAGCCCTATGTGAGAAGCAGGCAAATGACAAGTCTCACTGTGAAGCTCCCCCAGAAAGCTTGCAGCACTAAGCCCAGCATGGCTAAACTGGCTTAACCACAAGACATTTATGAAATCCAAGGTCCAAAGAAATCTTAGATCTTAGAAGGATGTAAACCTGCTTTTCCAGATAAGGCCAACAAGTTATCTGGTTAAATTAATCTATGTCTGAACTTAAACTGAGATAAGTGCTTACAGAATATGTAGGCTGTGATACATATTCTGTTAAATTTTTCAACACCCCCTGCTATGCATGTGTAAGGATTTGCAGGCACACTGAAACAGGCTCACTAACTATGCTACTCTCCTCTGCTTTTAACCACTCTCAGAACAGCCCTGTGCCTCCCCCTTGCATGTTTTCTGCTATAAACCCAACCATTTTCATTTCCCAGGCAATCAATTGTACGTGGCTGCAATTGCACTGACCATAACTGCAACCAAAGGGTATCCGATCCAAATTATGTAGCGCATTCTGATATTGGCCTCTGGAGCCACAGATCTGGGAGAGGGCCAGAAAAGCCATTTTACAATTATAGTCTAAGTCACAGGCTTTATAAATCCGTTATTAAAAAAAAAAAAAAGGCAGAGCAGGCACACCCACAAGGCAGGCATTAATCAAGGCTAGATAAAGTCCACTTCTCTCCTAGGTGGCAAGCTGCAGGGTTCCAGCAGGAGCTCACTCCTGCTGCAAGGACACGCTGCACTTTTTGCCCTAACAGTGCTTTTGCCCTGTAATAGCAGGGAGCAGATTTTTCACTGCGGTCTCTGCAGCTGCTCTGGAAGCAGAGTGTGATCCTGGAAGTAAGGAGCACAAGGTCATTTTCCAAAATGAAGGAAGGAATAAGCATGTCACAGGAGCAGAAGGTGGAAGACAAATGAACCGAGTAATTTTGTATCTGGCAAATACTTGGCTCTTGTCCCTGCAGCTCAGCTTTCAGAACCAGCAAGCAGGAGGGAGGCTCATTGCACAGCCCTTACCGTCTCGCTCAGAAAATCACAGTCCCACACTCCCTGTAGCTCCTTCTACCCATTAAATCCAGGAAGATGCCATAAACTGCAGCTGTATGTCACAGAGCTATTTCATTTTAGCCAAAAGTGAACGCTGTGAAAATGGATGTGCTGCACCCTTAGCTGATCAAAGGCGTTTGATTCCTATAGTCAAAAATAGTCAAAGAACAGAAATTACTTTTGCGACCCTAAATCTGGTTATAGTAGGTGAGGTCTTTCTTGATATTCTTATATTTTATTTTAGAAACCCTCTATCATAAATGGATGTTCGTCTGTGCTACAGTCAATCACATGGTATCTGAGCATCTAAACGTAAGAAAACTCTTTAACAGGCTCTATTCCAGACACTTTATTAAAGCCATTACCAGAGGCACATCGAAATGTAATAAACCCAGAAGCAGATAATGGTCAGAACATTTCTAGCATGAAATGCACGATCAGTTCCGATTAAGCGAAATCCAAGTTAAAAACTGTCATTTTCATTTGGCAGTTTCAAATGTTACAGTCACATTTCTGAGACAAATTCAGATACCATGTTCCTGAGTCACCTCAAGCTTACTGTCAGCAGTCAGTCTCTGCCACTTAAACGTCAAAGCGCTCTTCTCACAAGTATTCCAGGTGCTCTCACTAGACTATGTATCTCCACTCTGGATAATCCTGACTCTGTCTGCTACACCAACTCCCAGAAGGTAGCTGTACTGTTTTCTCTCCAGAGATGTAGTCCTAGTGAATTCCAGCACCATCACGGCACCCAGTATGGATAGCTCCTTGTCACAGAAAGAGTTCCCCAACTTGGCAGGGCTGGGTGGCAGACCGGGCACATGCAGCGTGCTCCCCAAGGCTGGCAAAGTCCAAGCGGAGCAGATGATCTGGAGCTTATCACAGTGGTTTGTATCATTCTGTCAATGAAAACAGAGCTGTACTTTGGCTCTGCACTTACACCTAGGCGGTTCAGGGTGCTTTAATTAATGAAATGGTAATTTATTCTCACTGCTCCTGAACTGCAGGGAGCTACACTTGTCTTACAGGCTGAGTGAGGATACATGGCTAATGCAGCCATGGTGGATGAAGTGGAAGAGCAGGAAGAGAAAGACCAGAAAGTGGCAGGGTGTCCCAGGGGAAGGATTTCTTCATGCGTGCTGTGTCCCAGTGCTGCTACTGCTGCTGGAGACAGGACAGGGCTTAGCTGGACCCAGGCTGGTAATTCCTGTATGGTCCAGGTCCATCCCTTCACAGGCACCTCTGAGTGAATGCCTCATTGACACAGACCAGGCAGAGGGAAAGACTTACATTGTATTATTATTTCAATAATTTGGATGCTGAAGACATGAGTACAGCATTTGGACCGGCAGATGGGTTTTCCAGTTCATTAACTTGGGACTTCTGCATCATGTTCCGAAAAGTTCCTGTATTATTACTGTTGCAGATAAGGGCTCCTTTCTGGTTTCCAGTCTTTCACAAGGTAAATCAGTACCTTCAGTGATGACTGAGTTGAAATCCTAATTTATGGATTCACAGCCAAGATCAGGTTGGCGCATTAGATGCTAGTGAGGCACCAGCTCACTCCTCATCAGGGCAGTTTTCAAAGTGCTTCTCTGAACAGAGCCTCTCTGCACTGAGGATGACACAAAGCAGAGCCAAAAGAAACCGTTTAGCTGGCAATAAAAATATAAAATGAAAAGAACAAGTATATAAAAAATGTCACTAGGAAGGAGAGCAGTGTGTGCTGTAACAGCCTGATCCAAACCGCGCTGACATTCCCCCCACACACGGTAGTGACAAGACCCTACTCCTTTGTATTTTCCTATTTCTGTGGCACCAGAGTCTGGTCAGAGACTTTTGATGCTCCACCATCTCTTATAATGTAAAAGTAAAACCTTAAAAATATGAAATACTTCATACAAATAGTTTAACATTTTTAAAACACATAGGTCAGCACTCTGAAGCACAGTATCTGTGGAAGGCTTCAGATTCAAAGCACATTTCTTCCTGGCCTCTGAAGAACAGCTACATGTCCTATCCAAACACATAAATAATAATGATGCTAGCATCACGTTCAGAGGGGCGCTCACGGCTCCCATCAGTTTTTAGTCACAAGCGCTGTTTTGCTCCACCATCTCAACTTTGAGTCTGGTTTTTAAATTTGGCAAATCCAAAACCTCTCTAAGTTCTGCTTCCCTCAAATTCCAGAGTATCCCCCACCACTGTTCTTGTTTCCAGTCTTTCCAGGGATTTCAAATACACCTCATTTTCTTATAACCTCTAAGCAGTGTAATCATCTCAGTGCCATAATCTCTTTGTTTACTTGTAGAATGAATCAATTTTATCTGATCTCTGTCTCCCCCTTTAAATTTCTTCTCTGTTCTTTTTAATATCATGCTTGCTTTACTTCATTCTGAATGAAGCAATTCAGGGCTAATAACTCCATTAGGTATTTATGTTCTTATTTTGTCTCTAATGAGGATGTTGGCTGAAAAGTCCAGGGTAGGACATTGACAGCAGCTGGAAGAAAAGTTAACACCAAATGTGGCTGCTCTAATAGCCAACAGTGGGGGCACAAGGGTGACCCACATATGTGCCACTCCACACCTCCGGTAGTAACCAAGGAGGCAAATAAAGCTACAGCATTCTGGAACTCAGATCACCGTAAGACTTAATAGCCTTGGCGGCTAACACTGGTTTTAAAGACCCGATCTACAATATGCATAATATACAATCTACAGTATGCATTACGGGGTCACTGTGGTTCTCTGAATCTGGGGTATTTGTTCGCTATATCTCCTGCTCCTGGACCCCAAGTTCACATCAGCATCAGCAAGCAAGGCTCTGCTGGAGTTTTTCATTCCTGCCACAGCTGGGAGACATCTGCATCTGTTGCTGTCTAATGCTACGTAGAGCTTTGTAGCTCTCCTGTCTCGCTGGCTACATCCCAGAGAAGACACATATGGGCATGTGGCTGCTAATGGCAGATCTCTGGAGACAACTTTTTATACCCTGTGTATACCCAGCCCACAGGCAGCCCTTTCTCCTATGCAAATGACACAGCTCTCAAGGAGAGAAGGGGCTGTAACTCCTTTGGAAATGGAGGCTGCTGTCTTCAGCAGAGGAGGAGAGGCAAGGGTTACAGTCTTCCAGAATTCTGAAACATCAAGGGCTTTCCACCGGGAGTGTCTGGGAAGTTGCAAGGAGCTGATGGAAGGAGCTGGACATTTTCTGAGCTGCAGGAGCAGAGACAAAGCATGTTCCTAAGAGCTACTCTATGATAACTCAGCTTCCTCTGGAGGAAGGACCCAGCATGAAACTCAGTTGTCCTCCTCACTTCTTTGGAGGGTATAAAGGAGGAAAACTCATGGCCTGCAGAATGATGGAACATGAAACTGAGGTTCAGCTTCTGAACCATGTAAGAGCAAGTGGCACATCAATCCATAGGCATAAAAAGAGCTTGAAAAAAGAACTACAAGGATGCAGACCCCTCAGAGTACAAGAAGACTGAAAGACATGTATGGCTTGGATCCATCCTCTGGACCTGCCTCTGGTGCTCAGAAAGAAAATTAAATTGATGCTTTGTACTCTATGTCTTGAGAAGAGTCTTCAGAGAAAGTTTTGCTTTTACATAGGATCCTCATGTCATACTGCCCATAATTTTACAGACTCCTTTGTAACTCTGAAAAGTAGGGAGGAGAAAATTCCTTAGAGACAAGGCTCCTGAACTGGCACATGCATGATCTCTCTAGCAGAGTCAGATTTATGGTTTCTTTTAATATTTCTTCCTGTGGGTCTTATTTATGAAGATAACTATAAACTATATTGTAAGGCTATGGAGGGAAAACTCGCCTACCTCAAGGCATAGTTCTTTCTTGGCTATGAAGCTTGGGTCAGCAGTGCCTTTTATGTAGTCACACTGAAGAGCTGTTAAGGGATAATATAAAGGGTCATTAATAGACTGGGGAGACAATTATTTTCTTTTTCCAGGAGGCATTTTCAAATTTTAAAAGAAATCTTGTTCCAAATGGATGAAAGGGGAAATCCAAGAACATCCACAGATGGGAAACGAAAATAAAATCACCTTTCAACTAAACTACACTCTTGCCTATTCGTTTTTAATATTTTCTGCTGATTTTGTTCACTTCCATTATTTCCCACTATAGATTTAGTGAATATTAATTTTGAATTAAAAAGGCAGATTTCACTTCAGGTGTTCAAATGGAAGAATTTCAAAACCTCTTTCAGTAATTTTTGTAAAAGTTTTTTTTAATCCGTACCGTTCTTCAGAAGCTTCTGTTTCAGTCAATGAGCATTTTGTTTCACTGCAAATTGAATGAAAATAAAAACTTAGAACTCTTCGACCAACATTTGTAAAACATGTCCTCAAAGATCAAAGCCACACAAGTTCCCACAGCTCTTCACTGGAGCTGTATCTACCTAACTTTTTATAAGCACAGTCTCTTGGAGTATCAGCTGCTAGGACCCCATTTCTGTGCTATCCAATCCTTCTTTAAAAGCACAGTGTGTGTCAGTATTTTGGACTTTGCCTGTTTACTGTTCAAACAAGAAAGTGCTCACATGGGCAGCCAAAAATTACATATTTCTCTTGGCCAACAGGTAATTGATTTCCAAGCCATTCTCAGTTATTGTATGCCACTTGAAAGACCTAAATGTTTCAGTAACACAGAGAGAAGCCATTCAGTTTGTGTTACATATCACTCTGTTTTTACCATTTATGCTAAGGTCTTGCACAAAATTAATGCAGCAGCAACAGCAGCGTATTGTAGAACATGTTTTCTGAAGGACTAGCCTATTGGGAGAAAGGTTAAAACAAGTAAAGCTGTTTGGAAATATGAATCTCAGAAGTGCTGTACATCGTATTTTATAACACCACCCTTTTGGTACCAAACTCATCAGCTGTACCACTTTATGCGACATAAGACTGCCGAGTTTCTCAGTCTCTCACAGGCTGCTTTTCGAAGATCGCTACACTCTGAAGAGTTCTGTTAAATCAGGCTCTGGGATGAGGGTAGATGCCGTGGCAGTATCTTGAGACGTCCTCACTCCACTTGCATGGGTCATACAGGACTCACTCCCCCCCTTGCTGTGCTGCTGTGTGCAGGATTGGGATGACTGCTGAAAGACAGAGAGTAAGGGAGCATGGGGCAGGGAGTGCTCCAGTTTTGTGGTAAAAGGACATCAGCAGTGCAATGAAAAAGGCAAACAAACTTAACACGGAAAAGATTCACCTGTTCTTGATACAAGGTACTCTAAAAATGACCACAAATACAAGTATTTAGAAAAGATTATTTCCTTTCTATATCCTGGTTTACTTAATGTATCTAGGGGCAATTTGTGCGTCGTAAATGTCAGTTTCTCCGTTATGTCAGCGAGCTCTCAGCTTTCTTTTTTGTATAACTTTCTTTCTTTTCTTTGACTAGCTGCCAAGTTGATGGTGTCTCTTTTGGTATCTTCTGACTCACGTGCCTTCCTGTTCCCAGCTGTACCAGTATCCTGTCATAGTGCTGAACAATTAGTACTTAGGTTATGAAGCTGATTTATTTCCCTCGTTTTCTGTATTACAGCGTGATGCTGCTATGGAGTGAGGAGTTACAGAGCCAATAGTTTATGCCCACGGCCTAAGGCTGGCATGGCCAGTGAGAAGGGCCATGGCTTGGCAGGGCTAGGCCCAGCTGGAACTATCTCCACGCAAAGTCTTTCTGATAATCCACAGGCATAAAGGTCCAAAGTAAATGTGTGTGTGAGTGTGTGTATAT
>VZTV01069161.1:3731-14390 GCA_013400875.1 Anhinga rufa | reverse complement strand
TTTGCTTTTTTTTTTTTTAACTGAGCCCTTGCAAATGCTGCTGATACAGCCACAGTAATACAGGAATTTTGAAATGATAGATTTTGTCATTGAGGTACTTTTGCTATTTGCACCTAATTAATTAGTAATAGATGTAGAAGCAGCATTCTGACCTAGTTATAAATCTCCGTGGGTACACGTATATTTATAGAATTCCTCTTTGGGCTAGATCATTAGACAGTGCGCAATAAATGAACTTTAAATGATTTAGTGGTGTTGGTTTCTTCTCAACTTTCACAAACACCTCTGCTGAGCAGAAATATTTATAACACGAGCACCAAAAGTTAAGTACAACTATCCTATAACATGTCCTGGTTTTAAATTTTACACACCTTATTGACATTTTGAACTTGCAGCTCAATATGCTACCTAGTGAACTTTTTCCTGTGACGAGACTACTATTGATCCACACAACATCTAAAGCTGTTCTGATCTTTAAAAAGTCTTTTTTTTGTATTTACTTTTCCTTCTTTAATACTTATTAAATCCTTTTGTATTGTCTGATGCACTAAACTCACCTAACTATAATACCAGTCTTAGGATGGATAATGCTTTTCAGCTATACTAACTGTCTAAATTTATGAACACAGCTGGTGTTCCTCCCTTATTGCTTTATGGCGCTTTCTTGTGGATCTTTCTCTGATAATATCTCATCCTTACATATCAGAAAGAAACCTGAACATTAATCACAAGAATACAGAGAAAGGTGTTTCTGTGTTAGAGCCTATGGTTTTTTACAAAGGTAAGTCTTTTCAGCTGAATGGTATATGAACATACATATCTATACAATATTCTCTTGTGAACACCTGCAAACAGTTGAGTTTAATTAAACTGCAGCTGTTGCTGACTGAGAACAGAGATTTACCAACAAATATGCTAACTTTACATTGTCTTTCACTGTGCTTTTATTTTACTCCAATTATCTGTTAACATTTTTTTTTTAATGGTAGAAACATTTTGAAATAGTGGCTGTGTAATTAAGGACTAAAAATCAAAGTGCTGTCTAAAGTGGTGGGCATGCAATGCAAGTAATGGTGCTCCCTAGATGAAGACCTTAGAGAGTAATGTATATGCAAATAATATCAGTTTGCTGAGCACCTTGAAAGCCAAATTGCTCATCAGTAGGCATTTGGGAAAATGAAGAATATTCATAGATAAAGTAATGCAAGCCCCTGAGTTATATGCCATCTTGCAATAGGATAAACTAGCAATTAGGCCATTTCCTAATAAGAAGAAGGAACAAAAAATAAAACTAAGAATACAAATAGACAATACTGATGCTAAACACAAAAGGTAGCAGAAATTAATTCATATTTGTATTTTGCAAATAGTAAGTTAAAGCCAGCTTGTCTGTATTGAGAGTCAAGGACCACCAGCAGCCAAGGTAATTTAAATGTGCTTCCAACCATTTGTGATCTACAGTTACTCTTCTGGGAAGCTTTATTACTGATAAACTAAGGAAAAGAAGATTTACCATCATCTGTTCCATTAAATTGGTAGTAATCAAAAGCTATTCTATACCATATATTCCCAAATTACCTCACTCTGAAATCACCACATTGTTGCACTGGATGGGAAATGATAACTTAAACAGCCCACATCCTTTTATTAATTGATTTTGATCAATTATGATTCTTCAAACATGCTAATACATGAACTCAACAGATTCTGAACTGAGAAGCTACACAGTAACTGAGAAACTTTGTAACTTAGAATCTCAAAAATTAATTATGAACTTTTATTAGGAAACTGTATAAGTTTCTGATACCTTTCAAGAGATACAGATACATAACAAACTTACATAGGTAAAAATATTAATACCTTAGGAGAGTCATATAATAACACAGTTTTTTTAAAAAAAAACAGTATGATTTAGAACAAAAACACAGAATTAAGTTTCTCACTGTCTTTTAGCTATCAGACTTATTTGTCAGTATATCATATGAGAAAATAAATATTTTATGTTCACTTATTTCTGTGGCAGGATCCCTCTTGCCACTTGATAAAGATGTTCACTGCTTCACTGACATATCTATAGTAAACTATCTAAAGTAAATTGCATAACTTGTACCTTCCAATGAGTCCTCTGTATCAAGTTGTACGATCTACTCTGACTTGTAGTTTCACCAAACTATGTATGTATCTCTCTGGTACTGAGAGACAAGAACAAGCTTGTAATTAGCACCAGATAAAAGAAGCTTATTATAGAACTCAATGATAGGGAAGCATAATCTGTTGTATCTAAAACAATACTTATGACTGCTGTAAGAGCTTCCGGTTAACGTAAATTAATGCTTTCTGTTTTTTCTAGTAACCTGTCAGATGCAGGAGTCGGATCCACGGACCATCTGAGGAGGAACATGGGAACTTCAATCCCAGAGACCACTTTCCTAATCCCCATAATTCCTGCTACACACTCCCCTGAAATGAGGTGGGAGCATAGGTGAAATTCAGCTGGTCTGATGGAGCATATAATTGTTGTTAGGAAGTTTTCCTACACTTCTAAAATTGCTCAAGCCCAACTGGGGATTCTTTAAGCATCCTGCTGCTGAGCTAGAGGTTAAACTTCTTGTGGGAGTTCAGAGGTGGCTGGCATTCCAGGTGGAGCAAGCACCTCACAAAATTCATTTGAAGATCTCTGTTAAAACATTACTCTGAGGTGGAGGTAGTGATCTTCATACAAAACGCTTAATTTCTATACTTTCCTTTGCTTGAAGAGTTTCAAAATCATGCTTCAGTCTCTCTGGTGAGTGTCATAGCCACTGGACTGCAGGCAGGTGCTGGACCTGCCTTTGGTTGGCATATGCCTACACCACTCACTCTGTGTATGGGATTTTGAGATCTGCTGCTTCACAGGCAGGGAGAGACAGTCTAATTTAGGAACTGCATCACTCACCTGCAACGGTTCTGGTCCCAGAGCTGTAATGTGAAATATATAATCAGTGCAATTAAGGCACAGTCCCCAAGAAAGGACAGAGGAAAATTTAACCTTCATCACAGTGAGAAAGGAACTAAACAAGATTCTTCTCCATAGTCACTGCCAGACTGCAGGACAAAGCTGCTGCACACTAGAGGCGCGTTCAGCACCAGTCATGAGCTGCAGGATGAACAGTGCATTTCTGAAAATATGAAGGAATGGTAAAAAGAGCTCCAAAAGCAGAAAAATTGTACCTGGGAACCTTGAATAACACAAACAGAAGCATCTGAAGGACACAAACCCTTCTAAGTTTAAACATGAACTACATATGATTTTCTAGTGCCTCCTTCTTCATTCTGGATGTCTGTGGTGGACTGAAACCCCATTTTAATGCATCTACATCTCTTTCTGGAGGTGGTCCTAATTGTACCCGGTACATTGTAGTTTGAACACTCACTTCATTTCATAGCATAGAGTTACAATTAACTAAAATATTAATATTATAATTACTTTAGTATAGATATTTTTAAATACCCAGAAATGTAAACATTTAAATATGCAGCTACATATCTATTATTTTGCTTTCTGATTTATCTGTTTAAGCACAGACTTTCCTTCAATGCTGTATAGCCAACTGCTTAAATCTCACTGAAGCCAACAGAAGTTCTGCACATGCCTAGATACTTTATAGAACAGGTTTGAGAGTATATACTTCTGTTAGTGCTTTGAAAAGTTAAGGACTCAAAATAATTATTGCCTTAGTGTTCAGAGTAGCAGTGCTTACTATGCTCAAGGGGGTGAGACCTCACTCTTCCTACAAGCAGTTTGTCCTTTGAGGTTCTCTCTTGCACTTGTCACTGATTTAGTTTTCTAGTGCGGTGTGCTGGAGCACATTCTGCAGTTCTTATTAGAATCCCCTTTCCCCTTATCTCAGGGAAGAACTCTCAAAGGAAAGATTTATTTTTTTTAGCCTAAATACTCCAAATCAGGACTCTTCACCTTGCTTAAGCTTGATTTGAACAGCAAAAAAATAACTAAATTGGTTCCTCCACAATAAGCTTGTTCTTTAGCATATTGAGCCATCATACTAAGGTTTTTATGTGTGTTAATTCAACACACTTTTTAGATGAAGCAATCTTTTATTTGCAAATTGTATTATCCAAATACTTTAATAAGAGTAGACCAGGAAATAACATTAGAAAAATAAATTGGCTGGTCATTCTCAGCTTTTGACACCTGGTTTTACCCTTTCCTTCTTTGATCTATTATAATTTACCTAATAAGCCAAGCTCACAGAGGTTTTTTGTTTTTTTCAGTAACACTAGACGTTTCAAGTTTTACATATTTTACATCTAGCTTTTGCTAGCTAGGGAGCTCATTAGCAGTTACTTCTTGTGGTGAATAAAATGCCACCTGAGAGTGTAAGAACTCCCTAATTCACAAGTTCACATTCTTTTAAGAGGTCGCTTAACCTTTAAGTCAACTGCAGCATATTAAAATTAAGCTGTTTTCAGCAGATAACAGATTATTCAGTTGTGTTGGAATTTCCAGGTTATGCAGTTGCATTGGAATGTAACTGTTTAAAACATTACCAGGCATGAAATTCCAATAGTTAAAAGTCTGTGCAAATGCTTCAAAACATAAGGGTTAAATTTGTTTTGAATGAGATGCAATCTTTGAAGGGAAATACCTCATCATTGTTTTGACTACTGTAATGCAAATAATCAGCATAATATCTGGAATTAATAATAGTATCCCAGACAGCAAAAGAAATGAGCAAGAATTGCTCTTGTTTTTAAATTCACAAATGTAATTTGTGGAAGGTGGCAGACTGACAAGCCTGGGAATGTAACAGCAGAACAGCTAATGGAACTGCAAGTTCCCTAAATCACTGAATACATCTTTGTGAAAAATTTCTTTGGCAGGGCAAAAATCCCAAGGTTTGAAGTGTTCCTGCAAGTTAGAAATGATTGATAATATTGTTTTTGAGTTGTTCACAGAAACATTTGGCAAACTTTTGCTTTTAATGTGCAAATTCCTTTCTATGAAAAAAAATTGTGTACACTAGGTAGTTGAGTTAATTTGCTTGCTGGGAAGCTTTGCATGATAGAAAAAGCTTCTTCTATTTCCTTGACTGGTCTTCTGACGTCCAAATTCAAGAGAAGACTTTTCCATTTTATTTGTTATAAATAGGGCCACAGTGTAGCTCTTCCTATGTATTTTGTCTTATGCTCATGCTAACTGAAAGAGACGTAGTATCCTGATATATTTGAAAATCACTTGACTGTATAGGTTTTGGGTTTTTTGGGTTTCTTTTTAAATTATTTGGCTCATGTTTATTTAGATGTTTTAGAAAATGGAGCTGTATTCTTGCATTGTTTATCTCGCAAGTGAAGTAGAACTCTAGTGCTATAATAGAGAAATCAATAACTGATGTAATCTCACACAAATAGAGGCAAAACATCACATACGCATTTTGCTTTTTATTTCAAAATTTTACTAATGGTAAATATTAAATTTGAAACCAGTGTACTTCAAAACAGTTTTATCATGGCCATTTCTACAATGGTTTCCAAACCTGTGTTTATCTTTGGAATTTGATCAGATTTCATGCCAACTATGATAGTGACCTGTAATGTCAAAGACCTGTCTTCTGCGAAGCTGTGCAGGTAATGTTTACAACAGATATCAGAAGATTTTCAGACAAAAGGGAATAAATATATCTATCCTTTGGGGAACACCTTATTCCTAGTGGGAAAATTTGCAATGGAATCCGAAACCAGATGAATTCATGAATTTTGACTGATGTAATTTTAAACCAAGTATGAAACGATCTGACTACATTTCTTTTTCCCTTTCTTTCAATACTTTAATTGCATTAGACAGTTAAAACAGTGTGCTTCAGTGAACCACTTAATGATGGTGATCAACTATTTTGTGCTGTATTTCTTTTTAAAAGGCTGATAATAATAATAGAAGTGAAGGTTTTTCCTAAGCATAGTGAGAAATTTTTGCTCCTGTTGTCTGAAAGTTTCTCATTTATAACTGAAACAACATCTAAGCTATTGACAATAACATTAAAAGCTTATTTAATTTCTGAATTTCATTCATTGTACTTCAATAATAAATGTAAACATCTGTCACTGCATAAGCCTAGTGAGAGAAATTCGATCACAGATTAAGTAGAATAACACCCATAATTTCAGTGTCATTGCTCCCTTCAGACCAAAATCATCTTTGTGATATTAAAAAACATTACATTAATGAAACATTATTTTTTGCACCTGTGAATATTTAAAATAATTATATACAAATTTATTGTAAAAAGAAATCTAATTTTTTCTTACTAAATCATTCTTAGTACTTAGATACAGATTTACATCATCAATGTACTTGAAAATTGAACAAAGTGGTGGTCTTGGTATTATTTCAGGTGAAGTAACTAAATTCAGTAAAGTTACTGCAGAATGATAGTATAGATATAAATAAAAATTTTTATTAGTAATCAACACTGTCTCCCATAACATCCTCATTGAGAAACTAAGGAAGAGGGGATTGGATGAGTGGACGGTGAGGTGGATAGAGAACTGGCTTAACAACAGGACCCAGAGAGTTGTCATCAATGGGGCAGAGTCTGGCTGGAAGCCGGTGACTAGTGGAGTCCCCCAGGGGTCTGTACTGGGTCCAGTCCTGTTCAACATATTCATCAACAACCTGGATGAAGGGATGGAGTGCAGCCTCAGCAAGTTCACCGATGACACCAAGCTGGGAGGAATAGCTGATACACCAGAAGGCTGTGCTGCCATCCAATGGGACCTGGACAGGCTGGAGGGCTGGGCTGAGGGGAACCTGATGAAATTCAACAAGAGCAAGTGCAAGGTCCTGCCCCTGGGGAGGAACAACCCCAGGCACCAGTACAGGCTGGGGCTGACCTGCTGGGAAGCAGCTCCTGCTGAGAAGGCCCTGGCAGTGCTGGTGGGCAGCCAGTGCCCCTGAGCCAGCGCTGGGCCCTTGGGGCCAAGAAGGGCAGCGGTGTCCTGGGCTGCATGGACAGGAGTGTGGGCAGCAGGGCGAGGGAGGCCATCCTGCCCCTCTGCTCTGCCCTGGGGAGGCCGCAGCTGGAGTGCTGTGTCCAGTGCTGGGCCCCCAGTGCCAGAAGGACAGGGAGCTGCTGGAGCAAGGCCAGCGCAGAGCCACAAGGATGATCAGGGGACTGGAGCATCTCCCTGATGAGGAAAGGCTGAGAGACCTGGGTTTGTTCAGCCTGGAGAAGAGAAGACTGAGGGGGGATCTCATCAGTGCTTATAAATATCTGAGGGGTGGGTGTCAGGAGGATGGGAATGGACTCTTTTCAGTGGCGCCCAAAGACAGGACAAGAGGCAATGGGCACAAGTTGGAACACAGGAGGTTCCACCTGAATATGAGGAAAAACTTCTTTCCTGTGCGGGTGCCAGAGCAGCGGCCCAGGCTGCCCAGAGAGGCTGTGGAGTCTCCTTCCCTGGAGACATTAACACCCCGCCTGGACACGGTCCTGTGCCCCCTGCTCTGGGTGTGCCTGCTCACGCAGTGGGGCTGGACAAGGTGATCTCCAGAGGTCCCTTACAACCCCTATCATTCTGTGATTTCTCTGTTAGGAGACCCATTTTTTTGTTCAGTCTAGGAAAGAACAACTCTGGTGACTTGCTGAGAACTGAAATAGGACATGTCAGAGGGGGAAGTTGTGGGCCTCCTGGATAAAAATCTGTCTGCCTCATCATTTGATGATATTTCAAAGCAATGGGAGAACTAGAAATCAACAAGTTGGAAACCTTAGCTATATGTTTCCTTAAGCATACTGCTTCCCAATTGACTTATGAAAAGAAAACAACTAATGCAGAAATTATTCACTAGAAAATGCACTTAACCAAGACTCTAACCTCAGTCTCAGAAAGAAGGCAAGAGAGAAGGCTGCCTCCTCATAGATGTAAAAAGAGAGTGAGGAAGGGGGGAAATTTGTGTTTCTCCATCAAGGTAGTCCTTACTGAACTGAGCAGAAAGAGTGCAGTTAAGATCAGTCAACCCTGATGGGATGTGCCTAAATTAGCATTTTCTTTTGGAGTCTCAAAACAAATTTTCCATCTGTCTCAACTTGCCATGATCGGTTCACACCTCAGTGGCCCTGGAGCATATAAATTGCATCCAGTTTAGATGAGACACAATGGGAAGATGTGTTCTGAGAGCTCAGATAATACTCTAACTGCTAAGGACCATCAGTCCAAATAGCAAATTAAAGAAAAAGCTAGTCCAAATTAAAACTCCTGAAAAACACCTACTATGGATGTTTCTGTCCAAAAGGGTGCCTATGCCCAGCCGCTCTTCTTGAAATAGCCACAAAAGTCATAGAGATACAGTACAGAGGATGGTCATGATTTAGTGTAATGTGGCACCTGCTATTCATGACTACAATACTAGAAAAAAATGCCATCTCAGTTTGTAACGCTGCCCTATACACGTATGAAGTCTCCTTCCTACGAATTCCCATCCAGCATCCAACACTGCTAATAAAACATACAAGGTAAGCACACAGCCATATGAGTTCTACTCATTGCTTTGTGTTCATTAAGGGCACTTTACAAGTAGAAAACAAACAAGACTTGCTAACATCAGCTGGGGACAAGCTCTTCACTACTGTTTTCCCAGTAAGCTGCAGAAAGTGAGTCTACTCTTCTGGGCACCAGTCTTCCCTGACTTCCTGTTACTACATTCCTGCTGCTTGGCCACCACGTTCATTTTTAACATTTTAGAAAAACAAAAGTATTTCCAGTATTATACCTTAAATTTCTCCAGCCATGAGATTATTCTGCTAATATACACAATATATACAAATATTACAGAAACAACCAAATAAAGTAATACTTCAGATATTATAGGATAGAGAGAAATATGAACAGCTTTAAAAAGATATGTCTAACCAAAGTTTAAACAGAATTGAAGTGCTGAATTTTAAAACTGGACAGATCATGAAAAAGGAATGTCAAATGTGAAGTTTTATGTCAAATCAATTGAAGTTTTATGTCAAATCAATATCCAAGTCAAGCTGATCTTTGCTATGTTTAGGTTCTGCATTGATCTCACACAGCAAATTCTTTGCAGATTTTAAGTGCCCAGAATACAGGTGCACAGAGTTATGTTGGCTTATACCCAGTTGAGATTTAACTAAATAAGACATGGGGGTGGGGGGGAAGAAAAAAACATTCAACTTCAATTGTCAATATTTTCATGACATTGGAGAATATTTTGTTCTGACTGCTATGGGTGAAAGTGATAATACCTATCTTAACTTGCTTTCTCAGGTATCCTTAGTAGGTTATCTGTACATTTGAAATGTATTGCAGTGTGCACATCCTTTTTCTCTGTAAGATGTCAGTGACTGTATTTTTCATCCATGTCAATAGTAGCCTCCTGGACCTCAAAGTTTGCTCTTGACTCAAGAGCAAGCAGTGAGAGGTTCACCATGTTGTCCTGGGAACCCGAGGAAGCTGATGACTCTCTTGTTCCAGCAGGTACTTTTGTGTATGGAAGTCCATAGACCCTTGAGGTCAGAAGTCTCTTAATTAGGCAAAGGTCTAGCGCACTTTATTTTTGGTTTAGGGCATCTCAATTACCTTCAGTGACCTGAAAATAATCTGTTATCACCAAACCAGAAAATAACATGATTGAATAGTGTGAAAAACAAAAAAACAGTAAACACAACCCACAAAAACATTGAGTCCGAACTACTAAATGCTCTCTCCCAAAAAGCATAATGTTTACCACACTACAAGTTAAATTTAAAGCAGTATTATGTGCACTAAAACAAATTTTAAGTTGTTTGGATGGTGCTTGAATTTAAGTTCTCCATTTCAATAAGGCAGGCACAGATCTAAATCCAATGCCATTTTTAAGTCACATGGCAAAAGTGACATGGCAAAAGTAAACTCTACAGAAAAGCTACAGGGGGAAACACAGTAATGTCTTTTTTATAAATTTTGTTTTAATATTAAAAATCAAAGGATTTCAACCAATGCTGGCAGATTTGATAGCTTTCCTGACTCTGTGGTCTCAAAAAATACACTATTTCCATATTATCCTTACAATGTACAAACATGTTCCTACTCATGATTACAGAGAGTAACAAACCCTACACTAACACCAAATTATTAGGCAGGTTCATAAGAAGGTCGGGTCATTATACTCCATGGCAAATAAACTATCTTTCTGTGCAGAATAGGAAAGAATCAGTTATAGTGAAGGCAAAGACACATATTTATGAAGCTGTACCAGTAGTTATGAGTCCCTTTACTCATGTGGGAAAGGCTACATAAACTGTTTCAGAGAAGAAACTTCAGAGAGGCTCTCCTTGACTTTCCAAATTAAGCGGTCTGGTATTGAACACTAGGCAATATTTTTGCTCTGAAAATATATCCAGTGTCATATGTTGTCCCCCTGTGAATGGCACAGGCTTTTTTTCAGGTGCATAAGATGCATATTTTTGTCATACTGCTCTGAAAATGCACATGCAGGTAAGCTCTATGTAGTATTTTCTGCTGCTGTGGGTATTTCATCAATCAAAGATACAATGGAGGTAGATCAAGACAGCTGATGTTCCTATGCTATAGAAAAGTATGCATATAGAGAAGGCAGGAATTTACTGTTTGCCTTAGCATATGACCCAGCTGAAAGGC
>VZTV01069159.1:0-56222 GCA_013400875.1 Anhinga rufa | reverse complement strand
TTTTTTTTTTTCTTTTTTGAATAAGGGCAAAGCCAGCTTTGTTTTTCCAACCGGCTTAAAAGCACTTTTCGAGTGTAACTTTTGGCTCTTTGAGCCTTTGAGAGAGTATTGAGTTGCAAAAGGTGGTGGCTGCCAGTTCCTATATAAAAACACTGCATTAGTCAAAAACCCCTTTGGAAGCGCCACTGATTAATATATCAGTTCCTATGAGAGCACGCTGACCTAGATTTTGCTTTAGCTGTTTAGGTGGAGACTCGACTACAATGTGGCTTTTATCTGTTCGCAGAATGGATTTAGAGGACGTGGAGTCTACAGAGAGCTTTTATTTCCTTTTAAAACCATTGTGTTCAAATGTGCTACCATATGTTGTTGGGGTTTTTTTTTTTTTTAATCTTGCTTGCTGATCGTTTTGGGGGTTTAGAGGGTCAGTGGGGTTAAGAAGCTTATCAGCCACCTAAGGATGGTTGGGGAATCCATTAATTTGCATGTTTTTCATGGCATAACTTGATTATCAGACACCTGAAAGACACTGGAGGTAGGGGCTGTGGCAAATATTTGCTGGGACGAGCAGTTTTTCTCTTTGGTCTCTTTGAAGTTCAGATGCGTTAAAAGTATGATCATAACACTCATAGGCAGGCATTTCTTATCTGGCTTACTTTTTGCTGGGGGAATGTAATGCAACAAGAAAGGCGTTTATATGGAATTTCTGGAATAGCATTTTACGGGGTGGGAAAAAGCAGGATGTCTGCGAAAGAGTCCAGCCTGTGAATTTGCAGCAAGGGCTCGCTGGAGAGGAGCCGAGACTTGGTGCTGTTTTGCAGTTGTAACTCTTGCGCCGCAGAATCTCAAAGCGCTTTCAGAGCACTAGAGGGGTTAGTTTCCCGATGCTGCTGGCCTCCCCATCCTTACACCGAGGTTAAAAATTGTGCATGGAAGTTATTGCGATCTTGTGGATTTGAACCGGCCCCGGGTCAAGAGGGGGATCCCTGTTTGCTGAGCGCAGGAGGATTTCCTCGGCTTGGCTCCTGTAATCTCCGTGGCTGTCACCTCGCCTTCCCGAAAGGGCTCTCCTCCTCGCCTGTATCTCAAGCAGCACCTGAATCAGGGCAAATGGAGTTGAAACGAATGCGCTGCTCGTTGGGATTAGCCCTGGTTCGGGTGTTCATCTGCACGCGTGCACTGATGGTAACAGCACACCTTGTCACCGCTGGCCGAGTGATGTTAAGGAGGAGGAAGTGGTTAGCATGGTTGGCTTAGTGTTTCTCACTGCAGTTCAATTAAAAGATTCCACTCTCCGCCTTTGATTACCATGTGTAGTCTCTCTGCCATTGAGACAGTGTATAAAATCTTTCTTTGAATAGCAATATTTACAATGAAGCCTTACTCATTTTGGGTAAGGGACAGCCCAAGCACATTTCTTAAGTCTTGATTTCATTAGCACAGTGCTGCAGTTCATCAAACCCATAAATATTTATCTTTTCAGCATTCTTCGTATGATTTCAAAACACTGGCTGCATTTTAACGGGACACTTAATGTTGTTTATTGTGCAATAGCTTTGCCATAGATACGCTGAC
Organism: Anhinga rufa; assembly: GCA_013400875.1. Lineage (NCBI taxonomy): Eukaryota > Metazoa > Chordata > Aves > Suliformes > Anhingidae > Anhinga > Anhinga rufa. Next base: position 54,647 of record VZTV01069159.1, on the reverse strand, counting down.
AAAGAAATCTCTGATGGCCATAATGAATGGGGAGGCACGTTCTCTTCCAGACGTGTTTATGGACCTGGTAGAAGCCGCCTTCGCATCAGCACTCCCCGAGTGGGTGGGGAGCGAAGGCCAGTTGGGGATTCCCCCGCGAATGTTATGAGTCAAAAGGATTTGCGGCTCTGCCAGCCCTGCACACTTAGAAATCATGAGTCGGTTGCTAAAAGTCATGGGATTTATAATAAATAAATAAATGTAGGGGTATTTCAGCTTGCTTTCTGACAGCTGTGGTTCTGGGCGAAATCAATACCTGCGTTCCGGATTTCTCTGCAACCCCAGTGGTTTGGGAGTTATTATCTAGTTTTAATGGCGTAGCAGAAATTTTTGCTGACATGTGAGCCTTTGGGTGTTGAGCCTTCTTTTAAAAGATGCATCAAATGTTTGGAGACCCGTGGATAAAACAACACGAGCTGGGAGCATGGGTGCTGGGGAGCAGTGGTGGGATGGGCGCACCTTGTGCCGGTGCGCGCTAGCTCTTCTGGGACTGAGACTACCTCTTGCATCTGCTCGTTTTAGAGGCAAGAAAAGACAGTCTTGTCTCAAACAGTTAAGAAGCTTGCTTGGCTTTTAGTGGCATTTGGATTTTGAACCTTGTTCTTGCTGCTCTAATGGAACAGGCTGGTGGTTAAGCCATCTACGCTTATGGGGGGCGCTGTTAATGGAAATCACAACCCTGTCCCCGAAGTTTTAGGCGCTTGTTTAAATGTTTTGGGGGCTGCTTTTTTTATGCTGAGATGATTAAAACAAAATTTAAGAAGTAGTCTTTTATGAAGGCTTTTGCAAATTTCTGTGGAGCCAATGGGATGCGTGATCGTTGCTAATGCTTGTACTGCCGAGAAATTGCCTGGCAGACCTCACTGATGTGGAGGAACCAGCTGCTGAAGAAGCCTGCTTATGAAACTTCTGCGTTGCAAGATTTTCTTTGGTTTTAAAAGATTATTTCAGCTATTTCTTCCAAGCATTTTATTTTTAGAACGAAATATTTTTGGAGGATAGAAGGCAGCCGAATAATTAATATTATTCTAAGTTCCCTTGTAGGACAGATAAAAGTTCATGGTGTAAAGAATAAACAAGGTCTCTACTTCTTAATGAATAGGTGTGCTTAATAAGTGTTGGAAGCTTTAACAAGTTAAATGACCTTTATTTTGTTCAATTATGGAAGATCTTTATTTTAAATTCTGAAAGAGTATTAATTACTTTTTCCTCTCTCTTTCCGGGCAGGATTATTGATCCAACACGCCGCTTCTGCCCTGTGTGAATTCATCTGAGCACCTGCACCAGGTACGACTTTTCTTTCATTGCGTGTTTGTGCTACCTGTGCTATCTTTCCATTTCATGCCACTTCAGAAACGTCTTTAGGCTCTGATATGTACTCTGTTTGGATTTTCATCTTGCTTTCAGGAGACCAGGCTCTATAGTTTGCCTCCCTCCTTCTGGCGTCCCAGATTTTTTTTTTTTTTTATTGCAAGAAGGTGCTTCTGCCCATGGAAACTGGGGGGTGATGGAAATAGGGACGGGGTGTTGCTGTTGTTCAGCGCGAATCGAATGGTACGTGGAGGCCTTGCAAAACCCAGAATCTTGATTTCTAATTGCTCAAGGAGCACGTGAGGAGGGCTGGATAAAGGACCTCGGTGTCCTGCTGATTTTGGTTGCGCTCTCACAACCGTGAGTACTGTGCCTGTGAAAAGCCATGGACTCCCCAGCTGTTTCTTATCACAGATGTAGCATGTCAGGAGGAAAAGCCCCACGTGTGACCTGAGACATCCCACATTTCTGAAGTGTCTGAAATACTTCAATATTTTTGTTGAACTGATCCCCAGTCTCTTTTCATCGCGTTGAAGTTATGGCATGCTCTGATGACCACAGAGCCCAAGGCAACGCTGAGTTCTGGCTCTACGATTAAACTGTGTGAAGTACTTCACCCATTTACATGATAGTTTTCATATGTGTTTTTATTGGTATTTACTACTATATGTTACCTCTAACTATTTCCGCTTGGAAATGAATGTGCCTCTGCACAAGTAAGAGAGGAGAAGAAAGTGAGTCAAATATGCCCTCTTGCCCTGCACAGGGAAAATGATGCAGTGCATAGGCACCGAGCCATTCCCCGTCGCGCGGTAGGGATCATCCTCCGTGAATGTTTTTCCATCTAGAATTAGCTGATCTGCTTTGCTGGTCTTTTTTGACCACACTTCTTTGTTTATTCCCCAACCGCTTTGGACGAGCAAAAAAATCGCGTTGGCAAGAACATTTGTGGGAAAGCAACATCACGTCGCATACTTGTGCGAATAAATATTCACAAGAGAATCCACGTCGAAAGCGCTCGCATGGCCTCTTGCGAATTCTCTTCCGATTACTCACCAAAGAGACTCGTTGAATGTTTATAGCTGTTTGGTGGGCAACTGGCAAACAAGTTGGGAAGACCTGTAATTTGTCTAAGCTTTTCATCGTCAAGTCTGGGATAGAAATGAAAGCATCTGGCCTGGGTTGATTAATTGAGTGGCACTGGTAGCCCAGGCTCATAGCGACTTGTTTCTGTCTGTAGCAACTCCAGTTTTTCTGTTCAGGCTATTCATCAGAGCTAAAGGCTGGAGAAATTTGTGGAAGAATCGCAGTCTTTTTATAGATTGTTATGACTTAAACTAAGAGCTGGATTTGCTGGATAAATGAACAGAGCGGTATTTGACCAACGTTAGGGAAATGTGAAGACTGTATTTACCTTTCAGTTTTGAGCGTTCTTGAAGCAATTACCGGTTAATGCCTGTGCTTCTGGAGAGCTGTTACTGAATGATGATTACCTCTTGGGAGTCACAGATTCTCTGCTCTGAGTGCCCTGCACTGATGGATGCTTCTATCTGGTTTTCTGCTTCTCTCCTCGCAAAGTACTGGGAAAAACAGCTGTTGCCTTTGATACTTGAACAGATTGGGCTTCAGAACTGAGTAAACTATCACTACTTGATTGCTTGCTCTGTTTTCCTGCAGTGGAGAAGAAAGCACTAAAACTGTTCCAGTTGTAGCTCCATAGACAAATGTGGTTTTTGGTGGATGCTTTTTTTTTTAATGGAGGTCAACTGTCAAACAAAAGCTGCCTCATTCTTTAAGGATTTGGTTGACAAAGGTAGCTGAAATAAAGTTGGATGTTTTTGTGAAGTGCTGGATGTGTATCTGAAGAAAGCAATTAGCGTTTTACGGCATAATGCGCACACACCAAGTGGATTAAGAATTGGCTGATACATCTGAAAAAATAGTCATCATCAGGGAGCCTTCATGAAATGAGAGATTGCTTGCTGGGCTTCGTGGAGCTTGGCGCATTGTTATTCCATCATCTCATCAGCGACCTAAAGTCATGATAAAATTACTGCTGATGAAGCTATTGTACAGCTCACACTTTGGCTGGGAAATGTGTGGCGGTGAGTAAAGAAGTAATACCGTGTGGTCTGGAAGGCTTGGTAAGCTCAGCCCGTGGAAATAAAACACGCTTTGATGCAGATGTCGCTCTACGTCTGGGAGCAAGGCGGGCGAGCGGTACCAGTGGCACTGCTGGCTCTGCTGCAGGAATAAATGCCTTTGTGAAGGCCGGAATGGGCTCCTGGTGTGCCAGGCTGGCAAAAAACCACCCCAACAAACCAAAACAAAAACCCAAACCAAACCAAAAAAACCCAAACAAGCAAAAGAAACAAAAAAAGGCCAGTGTGACGCTGGGATGCGTGTGCAGGAGAGCCGTGTGTTCCCCAACCAAACCGCGTGGGTTTGGTCTTTTCTTTCTTTTTTTTCAAAAAGATGTCAACAAATAGAAGTCAATCCGGGAAAGAGAGAGGAAAAATGATTTGAAAGCTGGGGAAAGCAAGATATTTAAAAGCTCTTAATCTACTGAATTTATAGAGGGGGAAAAAAAAATGAAGCGATTTGATATTTATGCACTGGGATCATTTTGGGAGAGAAAATTTTGGAAACAAAAGGAAAAGATATAGTGAGAATCCTAGCTGGAAGCTAAAACCCAACACATTTAAACTTAGATACAAAGCACGTGTTTCTGAGTATGAATGCCACAGAGGATTTACTGTCTCTTGGTGCTTGTCAAATCAAGCCTGCGTGCATAGGAGGGGTGCTTTTGCCAGGACCCAAATGAAGCTTTAATTGTAGGGCTTTAGTTCTTGGGCTTTATGCAGCCGGGTGAGTGGGTGAAATGTGATGGTTGGGGTGATGCAGGAGGTCAGAACAGATGATATCATGGTCCCTTCAGGACTCAAAGCTTTGTGAATAAACGCATTTGAAAATCCTATTATATTCTAGTGGAAAGGACTGCCGTTCCTTGAGATTAAAGGAGAGACTGAGACTTGCAACGACAACAACGTCCTTGCTGGCTGGAGCGCTGCAACAGGCAGTGTTGGCTCAGCTCACCTCGTCTCCCGTCTTCCTCGTGTGCTCATCAGAGGAGCTGAAGCACTTGGGGCTAATGCTCATTGGAGTTTTCTCTGGAGATCAGAAAATAATATTTAGACAAGATTGGTCAAGTAAAACAGATGGTTTTAGATGTCTTTAGGTGTCTTTACAGAACGAATTTTTGAAATCGAGGGCAGTTTTATGCCTTGCTCCAGGAACTCTGAAACGCAGGCAGACTGGCTTTGTCAAGGCGAGGGGATCTCGGGGTATGCTTTTCCTTCCTTTCATATCTGTCTGATTCTTAAGACATCTATGTAGGTACCGTTCTGTTTGTCATGTTTCCAGTGTTCCATCAATAAGAGATAGCTCTGACGAGGCCGGGAGTGATAATAAATCCCTCGCCCACCCAACCCACTTATTCATTTATCAAAAGAAAGACTTTCTTTTGGGAATGCAAATATTTTAGGCTTTGTGTAGCAAACCCAGGAAACAATATTTTCAGGTCAGATACGTGACCTGCGATGATTTCTTGTTCTAATCCAGTGCTACACTATACCGTGATGAAGCTGGGGGATTGATCCCAGTGACATTCTGCTCCCTGGAGTCCCCAAAAATATCGGAGCGTTTTCTTTTGCAGGCTGCAACATGCTCATCTTGCCTTTCAGTCAAATTCCATTTTGCTTCTGTTATCGTAGAATTGAGTAAGCAAGTTTAATTATCTCTATTGTGTTAAATGGTTTCCAGATTGGAGGCAAGTGCCTCTAAGCAATAGGCAAGGTAATGTTATCCATCTGCACCCCTTTGGAATATGGATGAAGGATGCTGTGTACTTGTTGCCGCGATGTTATTACCTCTGTAGCTCATGTGGCCCAGAGACAGCAGGCTCAGAGTCCGTGACTCGTGATTAGGGGTTTTGGTGGTGTTCTCTTTCTTTTTTTCTTTGTTGTTGTTGTTGGCCGCAGCTGGGGAGGAAATACCTTACTGTTGTCAGCTGAAATGTAAACAAAATGTCCATCATCAATCAGGAGTCATTGAGGTTCATCTGATCTTGCGTTCTCCCATAACCATGGGAGAAGCAGATTAACGTGAAAAATACTGGTGCGTGCATGTGGTTTTATGCATTTAAAGCTAACCAGATGTTTGAAACATCTCTCTGAAATAGAGATGATGATATAATGACCCCATAGTAATAGAGAGCATTGGCAAGGGAGATATGAATATCCCTCAGTGTGGCATGTAGAGATGAACTCCTGATTCGTAGGCTTGGATGAGTTCAGGAAGTTCACAGGCTACCTAAGGACAAAAGATTTTTGTTCCAGGCGTGCACTCTGTCCTTGGTAACACACAACACTGCTGAACGGAGAACGTCTTCAGGTTATTTTATATAAGAAAAGCCTGCACTTGACAATCAACGTGGCACTCGCAGGATGCCTCTAATGCAGAGGCTTTATACAGCGCTTGCTCTGCCGCGAAGTCCCTTTGGTGGTAAGTGGGTCAGCGGGGTGTGCTGAGCCAGCTGCGGGCGCCGGGACGGCAGAGAGCGGCGCTTGCCCCGATGGCAGCGGCGGCGTTGGGACGCCCGACTCCAAGCGCGCTGCTGTTCCTACGATGTGGTGCTCTAGCACAGAAAGAGGAGAAAGCACACGATGACTAGACTGATATGGTTTTGGCGGCGTACCTATAAGATTTTGAAAGCTAAAAAGTGAATGGGAGGGAAATAAAATGCTCTGGGGTACAGGTAATCTGATACGGAGGCATTGGTCCAAGTTCCTCAGTAGGAACATTATTGTCTCCAGAGCAGCTGTGCATACGCTTCTTTTTATTCCAAATGAACAGATAGCAATTTTGTGCCTTGCTTATTTTTCAGGGCCATACGTAGTCTGCCTCTGTCTCTGCCCTGTTGCAGAAATTCATGGTAGCGTGAGGAATGAGGCATCTGTCAACACGTGCTGCGAGAGAAATACGGAAGCCTAAAGCCGGGACTTGACAGGAGGGGGATGACTAGGTTTTAAATAATAAAATACCCATTCCTGTTAATTTGTGGGGGTGAGTTACAGGAGGAGGGGAGGAAGGCTGTACTGAATGCCGTGCTTTTGTGCTCGGAGGGCAGAGAGCATGTCAGAAATGCCGCAGGTACTGAAAGGGTGTCAGTCTGGGGGCGAAGGCAAAGCGTAGCCCATGTGGTCCGTGGCAAGGTAAATCCGGAATGATTTTCCTAAAAGGAGCAGACTTCAGTAGCGTTTAGTCTTGAGCAACTACGGCTCTGCGCGCTTCCTAACCTTCACTACATCTGCCTGCTCGCTTGCTTTTTTGGCTGGAAACCTGCTTCTGTTTCTTCTGCAGCCGCTTAGTTGCAGACCAAGATACTCGAAGTGTTCGCACCCGTTTTCTGCCTGATGCACAAGTCTGAGGCACTGTAGTGTCACTCTGATTTCTAACCGGTTACTTTACCACTAGACTTAATTAGAAAAAGTTTGGATCCATTTGCTTCAACCTTAAATACTCGGGTAAATTTGAATGGCTTATCCAGCCTGGGTTTGACCTGTGAGTCTTCCGAAGGTCTTTAGGCCGTGTGTAGTCTCTGTCGCCCCTGGTTTACCCGCAGCAAAAAGCTGTTGTCCTGTGCGGAGTCAGCTCCAGTCTTGTAATGTCTGAGAAATTATAATGTTGATAACTGTGGTAAGATGAATGGCTTGGTTTTCTGCTTTTTCTGAAGGAAAAATAAAAAAGGGTAATGATTCTTCCACTTCAGTGATCAGCACCTAAGGTGTTTGAAGATGCTGATTTAATTGGCAGGTTTGCTTCTAGCTACACAGTTAATTCTCCAGAGAAGGTCTAATTGCTTGGCGCTAGCACAATAATTCTCATCTGCAGCACATGATTAATTTGTGCTGCTTTATCCCCTGAGCCTACAGAACAGTGCCCTCTCGTGTGCAGCACAGAGATGAGCTGGAAATGATAAATCCTTTTCCAAAGTAGACATAATTTGTGGAGTGTCAGTAAGAAATTAAGACTGACCTGTCACCACATGTCGCTCTGCTCTTTTTTCCTCCTAGTGTTCTATGTGGCATGACGGCCGTAGAGGCTTTTGGGTACTGATATTTCAAAATATGTAGATGAATGAGCACTTTTTTTTATACTTTGTAGTTCAAAACACTGAATTAATTTCTTTCTTCTAGTGTGGGGGGCAAGCCTAAAGGTCTTGCTTATTTTCCTGACTTTCATGCTGAAGCTGGAGTAGATTGCGGCGATTTGCACGCAGATGGCAGCAACTGCGCTCGTGTGCCAGGAACTGGAGGTGAAGGTGTAGAACGCAATTTCAGAATAGTCCCAAAAGAAAAGATCCGACATGTGCTGATGTTGAATGCATGTGGATTTCATGTTGCCGGGGGTTTTTTGCGTTGTTGCTTGTCACTGTAGTGGGGCTGCTTCAGCTGGACAGTGAAGTTGAAGTCCTTGGTTTGCCATAGACTCTACAAATCAGAGAAACTTGTGTGCTCTCTCCTGTGCTGCTCTTTTAGTATGACCTTCCTTCCAGCCCTGGCCTGTTGCTGTGCAAAATCCAACCCTTTTGCTGGTTGGGCTCTCTATAATAAATCGCAGTCTCCATATGGTAGCAACGGTCCTTGTGTTGTTCTATCTCCATCTATTGTCGTGTTTTACTCCTAGCTACTCCTTCAGCTAGCACTTTGTCTTCTCTTTCTACAGGGACTTATCTGAGGAAAGTTATCCAGCCTAAAGCTCCTAGGCGCTTTAGAGAGAGATGTTCTTTTTATATATGGCTGGATATGAACGATTAAACTTAACTACAGACCAGTATGTATAATGCCGGCACGTGTGTTAGAAATGCTGTAGTGCTTCTTGACTAGTGTTGTAATAAAGGCACCTACAAATTAATGCCCTTTGGGTGCGATGAGTCGGGAATGACTGCGTGTGGCGCATACTTCGGTTGCATCATGCTGCAATGGGCAGAGTGCTATTGGAGAAGAACCTGTACTGGGAATCAGCTTGGGTTGGGGGGGTGCTTGCTGTCTCAACCTATTTAGAAATAATTAAAAGGTTTAAGCCTTAGCCCTAGATTATAAGGCTTATAGCGCTGCTTCTCTGGTGCCTCTAGACTTTGTTGCTGTAGAAGGAGAGAGTAGAGTCTGCCTTCTTTTTTTCATTCTGTGTCATGGGAGTGTTTAGCTAGATGTATTTAATCTCTTACGAGGTGGAGGAATGCATGTGAAATAAACATCAAGTTTGGGCACTTTCTAGAATTGGGTGTGTTTGCCTGATTTTTAGGAAGGGTGATGTGTTTGGATGAAGGATTTGTATTTTGCACTTGGGTTCACTTTGAGCTTACTCCAACGGCTGAGATTCAGTGTTCAGATCCAGGATGCTTGCGTTCAGCCAAGGGAAGTCATAAGGAGAGTGGAATTGCATAAGCCGGAGATGATGTCCGTGTGGGTGAGCCCCTGGAGCGCAGGGTCCCGTTCGGCAGGGCTGCACATGAGGTGCAGCGTCTGCCCTCTAGGATCTCACTCTTAAGCTGTGAGTTGCAGTTGATGGCATTTCCACGTGCTTGGTCCCGTTCTGCTTCCAGCAGAGTCCTTGCATCAGTCACTGCTTATGAGGACGCAGCTTCCAGAGCGGTCCTTCTGATGAGTGGTTGGTAGCTCTTCTGTTCATAGCGAAAGGAACACCTACCACCTCTTGCACCAGCTTGGTGGGAGAAACAATCTCACTTCCTTTGTGGCCGAGATAACCAGAACGATAGAAAGCACCACTCAAAGCGCTGGCCTCGCAGAAAGCTTGAATCCGAAGTGACTCGGGGTAATTTGAAGGGTTTTCCCAGCGTGCGGCTGTGAGTACAGGGCTGGAACACCCACTGGCTTGCGGGTGCGTGAGTCTGTGTGTGTCAGTGAAGTGGCAAATGGGCCAGGAAATATCCACAGCAGCGATGGTGCTGTGCCCCAAGAAGATGCCAAGAGAATGAGAGGTTTCTCGGGCATAGTGTTGGTTATGAAGGGAGGCTTGGAAATGTCTGTGAGGAAATTCTCCTTCTGTTCCTACCTGAGTCAGGGAAAAATGACTTTGCGTGCACGTTTTTCAGCTCAACGGGAAGCTGTTTGACTCTTTCTCTTGGAAACCAGGTGAGGTGATCCTGGGTATCAGCTAACCATGCAGGTTGAGAGGGCCAATACTGCACCTCTGATTCTTCTGCCTCTTACTTGACTACCAGAGCCTTTGCTCTGAGCTTGCCATTGAATCCAAAGCTGAAGAGCGGCGCTAATACCTCTGTTCAGACCTCAGGTCTGTGCGCGTTGGAAGTGGTGCAGAGGTCTTCAGATGGAAGCGGCGTAGCTGAATGACGCCCCGGTGCCCTTGCTGGGAGGCCGGGCTCATGCCACTGAGTGCAGGGCTGGTCCGTGGTGGTCTGGCATGGTCTGTGGTGGTCGGGGCTGGACCAGCAGCACGCAGGTGGCTGCTGAGGGCTCAGAGCTCTAAATTTCCTGTCTGTTATGGATGTAACACCAAAGTTGTCTCCTGTAACCTTGCATTTGCATGCAAAGGCTGTAACGGTGATTCCATGTTCTTACAATCCTTCTGCTCGGATAAAAATCAGATCTTAACAAATGTGAGCACATGAGGACTAAAGACTTTTATTACAATATCTTTTTAATTATCAAGGTGGGGAATCACATTTTACAAACTACAATAAATTCAATTTTATTATGGTTTGTGTGAGGACTTATTTAATAGTAGATTACACTAGACACTAACAAAATTCTCTTTCTTTCTCTAAGGTTTATTTGTCCCTTGTTAAACTCTAGAAAAATGAGCTGTGGACTGAACCAGAGGGTTACAGATATAATCCAAATGATGGTTCATATTTATGGTTTAGATTAGCCTAGTTTAATTCCAGATTGCAAACACTTTTAACATCTGTGAAATCCAAACCAGGCAGTTACGCTTTATTAAGATCTAGCTTCTGCTATTTTCAATAGGTAATTTGTGAAGTCTCAAATACTGAATTATGGCTGTTTGTTTTGGAAGCAGCTTCCCTTATTTTTCTCCTGTCTGTACTCATTGGTAATCCTGGTGTTATGATAACTCGGCTTCTGTGGAGCCTGCTGCCATAGGCAGTTGTGGAGGGAGGATGGCTTTGGTAATGAGCAGCATCCACTCTAAATTAATAACTGCTGGGTTATTGCACCTCCAGGTCAGGGCTTGGCTCATTGCTGGTCCTTGTCACATTCTCCCCATGAGCAGCAACTCCATTCTCTTCTCCCTTCTCTCTTATTCTTTGTCCTTTATCATGGAGACCATGGGTTCATTGGGTCACCCATGAAAAGCCTATTTTCAAGTTCATAGCTTTTTTTTAAACTCTTGATGTTTATTTTTGTGTGTGGAAGCCCCTGAAGAACTTCCAAGGTCTCTCTTTCCCAGTGTGAAAGATGCCTTGCACTGGCATGCTCGGGCTGAGACGTGGTAGCGTTGAGTAGCTGGGGAGTTAGAGAGGACCCATCTTCTCTGGTGAAAGGGGTGGAGACTACCTGGTGCTTAATAGAAGACAACAATTTCTTATGTAGATCTCGCATGGGACCTTGGTACGGCCTAAAAGGAGACTATTTCCTCAAAGACCATCTCTTAAAGAAAGTGGGGACAGAACCACCAGAGAAGTTTGGGACACGGGTTAAAGGAGACGTTCAGAGGTTGTATTTACATAAACAAATGCATTGGAAGTGTTTGAATAGACTTGGAGAACTTAGCATATTTTTCTTGTTAAATGAATGTGGCGAGTATGGTCCCTCAGTGTGCGAATTAGGAGAAAACTCATGAAAATGGAAGGGTTTCTGTTTAGCATATATAGGTGTAGTAAATGCTAATGCGCTGGAGATGGAGACTGGAACTGAGGCTGACCACGGTTGGGACTTGACTGGCCACTGATGGAAGAGGATAGATTTAGGCTACGGCAAAGCTGGGTAACTGCACCAGAACAGCCCCTTTGTGTGAAGCAGCCGCAGGACTTTGCGTTCTTTTTGAATAACACCAAGGTTTGTAAAAGCTTCTAACAGTTTATTCAGCTCTTGGTGGTGAAATGTCCCCCTCTGATTTCAGTGTGGTGGTGTCTTGCAAATAACTGATTTATTCCCTGATTCTTAACAGCTCGCCGTCACTCCATACAGAAATGATGCTTGCAATTCTGGATGCTGCTGTTGCAGACAAAATTGGCAAGCAAGTGTATACTGGATATCAATTTTTGTCTGTGGAGAAGATGCCTGTATCGGGGAGGGGGTCAACGTGCAATTCCCCCAGCTTGCTCAGTGTTTTGAAATGCAGCAGATGGCAAAACTGAGCCCTGTGCTAATTAAGCGGGAAGACCTAGATTAAACAACCTTGCAGATACAATGGGCTGCCAATATGATCAGGTTGATACTTCCATTTAAATTCAATTCCTTAGGAAAACTTGGGGGGGAGGAGGGAAGATATCCAGTAAAACTATAAAGAACGGCAGACGTTTTTCTGGCCCAATGGCTACAGCAAACATACACTTTTAAGAGATTATTTTTGTATGCATGTAGTCATCTTAGAATTCTGGAATAGTTTGTGATTTATAATAAATTATTCATCCTTTTTTATTACCATAATCACTTTTTATGGTTACCCAAGTGAATGCTATTAGGAAAGCACAGAAAAATCTATTAATTATTTCCAGGATTTCATAGTATTTAGGTTTTTTCCTAGAGGTTTCCCATTCTGTAGATACTTTTTTTAATATCAGAAAGCAAAGCATTTATTCTTTTCTAGTTAGGAGTCTCTAAGCATACTTATTTTGCATGTTGTGCAACAGCATTGCTATTTGCAGAGCTAGAAGAACGTGAGAACAACTTGTCTAGGGAAAGTGCCAGTCTCTGCAGCGATCACTGGATGCCTCTTCCCTGCCTTTTGGCCCCAGAAGCAGTATGGATTTTGGGTGTGTTTCCATTAGCCTCATGTAGGTACATAATTGATTTAGATAAATATCTCAAGGGTTGGGTTCTCAAAAATAAGAAACACTGACTTGTGCCAGGAACAGATGGAAGTAGACTGGAATGGAGGACTTTTTCCCCTTCAATAGGGGGAGGTTATAGTGCTGTTTAGTAGGAGCCCCCAGAGCCCAAACTCATGCAAGTTGTAACGCGGAGGCTGTGTTAAACTCATAAAACCCTATTCACAACCTGGTTATCTGGGGGACTGAAGGACTGAACCCACTGCCAGACCTGTATCATGTTTGTTCATTTGCTTTTTCAAAACAAGTAATTATTTAGTAGATCAGCAGCTCCTAGTGCCATTTATTGCCATATCTTTGGGAAGTTACTCTGCCTTCACAGCACGGAGAGCACGGTCTAGGTTATTGTACTGGGGCACGCTGGGGTATGAAATAGCTCTGGGTTTTGGAGTTAAAAGCCTTATGAAATGTCATTGGACTGGCATATAGCTGCTGGTGTTAGACACTAAGTGAGCATGAAAAGGATGCATAAATCGTTCTTCTTTGTCTTGTTTTTGATGGGCTGAATCTCGTTTAATGCGATCTTCACTGTTCCATGTAATTTGTCTCTATCTAATGCTCAGTCTATGGAGCTCTGACCTTTGCAATGAAGTGGGACTGAACACAGGGGAATCTCTGCATAATCAAGTAATAACAATCTTGGACCTCTTTAATGCCTACAAGTTGGATTGAATAAAGCTTCTGGAGCCGGCTGCTTCTGTTCTATGCAAAAAACAGGGCTTAAGAAAATCAGTTGCTTGTTTTGCACATTGGATCTCCTTAAAGCGAGCCTGCTGGATGTATGCGTGCAGTTCTTGTATGACACCATACCGTGATGAGACGTTGGAGTGTAAAATGATGACAAACACCCAGCACAGCTGGGAGGTTGGGTCTTGGTTCATCCTGTATCTCTCTGATTCACTGGTCTCCCCTGCTGCAAGCACGGTTTTTGACCCAATGTAAATCCAAGAAGTCACAGTTCAGCAGCGTAGCTAAGCACATTCCTAGGTTAAGGCATGGGACTAACCTTGTTGTGTCCAGTGAGACTAGTCTCATGCTGAAATAACATGCTGAACTGCAGCCTAAATACCTAAGAAAAAAATATTCTCCGAGAAGCCTTTCCTTTGGAGCTTGTTTTATATTGTACATCTCTTTGGCCTCTAAGTGCCGTAAGGGTTGGGAACATGTCATCTTCTGGGGGTTGTGCAGAGCCAGATCGCTGCTTAACACAGCCATAATCCTGTCATCTCTAGTTTAGATCATGAGCATTTCGGAGAGGGAGCTCCTCTTTCTTTTCTGTATTAGCAGAGCACCAAGAACCCTGTCAATGCTCAGTAAATCCAACAGCCTCTTGGGAGCTGGCCTTTCTATTAAGTGCTTTTCTGCTTTACAAATGATGGAAGAACTGCAGTTTGTAGTAAAAAGGAAAAGTGTGCAAGAGCAATGAGGTATCTTTTTATGTTATGTAGCATGCGATGCAAGGAGAAGGCACAGAAGAGCAATTAAAAAGGCTTTGCTTGGGTGAGGTTTGAAAGAGACTTTGTGGGAAGCTTTGAAGACATGTGACTAACGAGTCAGGTGAAGAAACCTGAAATTCATTTTGATTTGGAGGGGGTGTAGAGCAGGAAGCTCTTTTGCCAGGAGAGAGTATTGGCGGGGCAGGGGGAAGAACTGTAGGCTGGATATAGGGCAAGAAGAGGGAAGGATGGCCAAGACAGTAATGATGGAACATGTCCAGAGAGACTTGAAGAGAAATAATCCAAGAGCGCGGTAGGAAACACGAGCCTCCTACCCAAGTTTCTCAGCTGCAAGATGAAATATTTCCCCTTGTGATTGGCACGCAGTGGGGCAGAAAGTAGCATCCTGGCATGAAGGTGATGCTTCTTCCAGTAGAAGCTTTGGGAGCTGTGTGAACTACTGGTGAGCGACATGTTGAAATCTTGACATACCGAGTGCTTATGATCTAGGCTAATTATTGACTTTATGCCAGCCCGTATGCGTGTCCTTCCAAGAAATAATGTCATTCACGTTGGCACTGAAATGAGAGCTGCTGCCTTTAACAGGCTTTGGAGAGAAAAACACCAGTGTGATATTAAACTGTGTATCTAAGAACGGTCTGGCCACACAGCTTAGTTTGGATGGAGCAGTCTTGGCAATTGCATTTACCTGTGGAGAATATTCTACCATTTTCAGGCACAGGTAAATGTGATTACTAAGACATTATTCTCCGTAGTGTCGTGGTTTAGCCCCAGCCAGCAGCTAAGCACCCCACAGCTGCTTGCTCACCCCCACCTGGTGAGTAGAAGTGAGAAAATGTATGGGTTGAGATAAGAACAGTTTAATAATTGAAATAAAATAAAGTAAAATAATAGAATATACAAAGAATGTGATGCATGATGTGATTGATCACCACCTGCCGACTGATGCCCAGCCTGTCCCCGCGCAGTGATCGTTGCCCCCCAGCCAACTCCCCCACTTATATACTGGGCATGACATCAATTGCTGTGGAAATAGCCCTTTGGCCAGCTGGGGTCAGCTGTCCCGGCTGTGTCCCCTCCCAGCTTCTTGTGCACGTGGCGCAGCACGGGGAGCTGAAAAGTCCTTGACTAGTGTAAACCCTACTTAGCAACAACTAAAACACCAGTGCATTATCAAAGTTATTCTCGTACTAAATCCAAACCACAGCACTATACCAGCTGCTGAGAAGAAAATTAACTCTATCCCAGCTGAAACCAGGACACCAACAGAGGCAAGAGCCATGCATGGTATGTCCCAAGTCACGTAGCTTCCCCCCTGCAAGCCAGGCCACAGAGGATATCATATGCCAGAGTTTAAAAAAGTTAATTCTTAATAATAATCAACACTTGTTAAGAAATCAGTAAGCTTCTGGCTAAAATGGAAGGAAACTTTACAGTAATGCAGCTCATAGATTGGAAGATACGGCTTTAAGGCAAACTTCTCTGTATTTGTAGAAGTCTATTTGTGTTACGCAGCACACGTGTAAATACACAATTTCTGCCTTTCTCAGTGCTTTGCTTTGTATAAATGATTGAGCATTACCTTTTCTCCTGGTGTGCTCCAACTTTATAAAGGTTGACCTTCCTGTATGCGATTTGAACCTGGATTTCCATTAGCCGATTAAATGGCCTCCTTATGAGGTGGTCCTGAGTTGTCAGGTTTTTGATTTCATGGAAATACTTGAAAGATCTTGAGTTCCTCCTTATGAGGAAGGGACAAATTCAAAATGGTTCTAATATATGTGTATTCACAACGTATTGCTGGTGAACATGCTGACTTGTAGTCCAAGGCTTCGCTTCCAGAAAAGTGATAACGTAAAAGTGCTGAATGCATGCGGAGTCTCCTTCTCGTGTGTTTGCTCCCTTCCTCCTTCACACCTAGCAAATCCTGGATAAGTGCAGTATATGCTCTTTCACTTCCCTTCATTTCCTTCTTGGTTCTGCCTCCATCGGCAGACCAGCAGGACTGGAAGATGCGGTAGCCTTTTGGCCATCTGGTTTCAGTGTTGGCTTGTTTTCAACTTCCACGTGGCACTGGAAGAGAGCATTGCTTGGGTGCTAGGAGGAAGCTGAAAGAAGCAAATGAGAGATGAATTCTTCACTGACAAATGCCAAGTAAGCCACAGTAGAAGAAATGATTGGAGCCGTTTCTACAATTTTTCTGTTCTAAGTTTATTATGTTAATCGGGAAGAGGTACTTAAACTTCTTTGTGGCTGCTCAATGTAGCCTTTGGCACCATACGCAACAGTGGTCAAAAAAAAGCAAACAGAAGTGTTAAGAGGCATACAAAACACATGGAAAATGTCTTGCCATTATATAAATCGGCTGAATGCCTGTGCCTGAAATGTTGTCTTCCATTCTAGTAAATTCATCTCATAAAGGATGCAGCAAAATAAGAAGGAATTCGGAGGCAGGAGATATGAAAAGAGTTAGCATTTTAATATTTTGGACCTGTTTCCCCATAGTGAATTTTAAAATCATTGGAAGGAGTATAAAGCAAGGAGATAAGTTGACTTAAACCTTCTTTTTGAGAATCTCAGAGATACTCAGTTAAACTGAAAAATCAGCAAACTGGATTGTCAGAAGATGTTGCGTACCTCCCAGAATCGCACCGTGACCGTGAGCTCTTCAGGTTGTCACTGAGATAAGAGTTAAACAAGAATCAAAGAAAAAAATCCCCCGAAACCCCACAACTAAACAAATACCCAAATATCTAGGAGTAAAAATAGTAAGGCAATCGGAATGTAATGAATCAAAGCAAGCAAAGGGCTTTATAAACGAGCATATGTGGTTTGGGTTTTTTTGTTTACTGTCCCAATCTGGAGGAATTTCTTCTTCTTCACGTGGTGAATGGAGGCAGTGATGCTTTTTGTGCATCGGTGAAGCCAGTACAAGAGAGATGGGGGTAACTCTCTGGCATATCATAGCACTTTCAGGAAAAGCTATTTCTCCCTTTGCAATTTCTTCTGTGAACCAGTGTTTTGATTGTAGGGCAGACTTAGGGCTTTTTGGGGTGAAGAATCCCATAAGCCATGGGCTCTTGATCCCAATGCCTCTCTCAATCCTCCAAGGGACATGCTGCCTCTTATCTGTCCCCTCTTATCCATTCTTCTACTTCCATCATCTTTCATCTGCCCTTAATTAACTTTTCCCATTCTGCTGAGTGTACGTACTCCTGAGATTATCGTAAGAGGGAGTGCAAAGTTTCAAGAGAATTGAAAATCAATTTCTCTGTCTTCATGTACCTGTCAAGGATTGAGTGCCAAGGCTGGAATTTGTCCTCCGATAGCTGATGGTATCACCGCCACCTAAATCACCTTTCTAGCACTGCTTAAGATATATTAGCCTCGGCACCCTGGCTGCAATCCAGTTCAAGTACAAAGCATTTGGTGAAAGAGGGAAGCAGTGACTGTCTGGAAGAGCAGAGGGGCTGAAGTCAATGCCAACTCCTCCACGTCTGGCAAAAACGTGGTCGCGGAGCGAGAGAAACAACGAACAGTCAAAATTCCTGGGTCCCCATCTCTGACAAAAGCTAAGCGCTGGTGTTTCTAAAAAGGATGGAGCATCGGGGCCCTTAAGTTAGACTTAATTCTGCTGCTGATCTATGTGATCTGTGGGAACAAGGGGGGGTGGTGGTGGTGGTGTCTGTTTCTACATCTAATCACTTGCAGGCATGTGATTACAACATTTAATGATCATGGACTAGGTCAGTTTTTAATTAGCTGAGCCACATGATAGGCTTTCGCAGTGCCAGCAAACTCTTTCCTTATTGATGTCTAGTCTGATGTTACAAAATAGCAGCTGTGCCAGTGAAATCATAGATTTATGGGTTAAATCATGTTGTGTAGCAGATTGTATTTCCCAATCCCAAGCTGTTTTGCTCTGATCTGGATGGGACATGGTGGGTCTAGATTTCGGTATGCAGCAAGTCTCTCTTTTCGTTCAATGTGTTGTGTAGCATGCAATAAATAAGAAAAATAATGCTCCAAAATGCTTGGGAAGTTAGAAACAGGGAACCATGGCTGTTACAAGGACTCACATGATACTGTGGTCCGGTGGAATCGAATGCTGTTGCCGATTAAATCACATGTTTTTGTTCTAGTAACAACCAATAACATCCCTTTCCTCCCCAAAAGGACTAATTATAGTCCCGAGAAAGTCTAACCAGTGAGGATTGGCACCAGACTGTGACTTTTCCACAAGCCCTGTGTAATGGCCGGTATACAATCGTACTGTTCCAGGAGCAGATGGCAGAGCAGGCTGCACATTTCTGAGTCAGTCAAGTTCTCCCTTTCCCCTTCCCTGCAAGGAGGGATGTAGCCTGTGCTGGCTTTACGCATCGCTTCGCATCCATCATCTTGCATTGGAAAGGGCAAGCGTATGACTTTGGTTTTCCTGGCCCGCACGTGGAAGATAAGTCTCCCCATTTCCCTCCCTGCTATGTGATGGGGGTGGAGGAGATGGTCCCCCAGTGATTAGACGGGCCACGACCCTTCCAACTTAAATGCACAAAACTTGTCTTAAGTGTACATCTTGACACTCGCACATGTACACATGCTCTGCCCTTGACCCCTGTTGCATGCTAGCTATAAAAGTTTTCCATTTATTTCCTGGAGGTCTGGAGATTTCAAACAATGCTGTCCCTTTGAGCCATCCAGGTCTGGAGTGTATTTAAGGGCCGAAGTATAGCCAAGTTCGAACACGCTGAGATCTCTCAAAAATGTGCACGTGAGCAAATCTTTCCTTATCGTACTCTTCTGCCGAGCCAAGGAAGAAGTCCCTGGTGATGCTGATCTCCAAGCCGGGGCGCGTTCTGGGGAGGGTTTAATTTCCCCTGAAGGTCTGGTGCTGATCACTTGTGAAGTCAGGGCTTCCAACCTGTTGTGCTGTTGATGGTTCATAAATTCATCAAATTTTGGGCTCAGAGACCACTAGTATGATTTTTTTTTTTTAATGTTTCCCTTGTAACGTAGGCTTTTGGATTATGGTTCTTCGGTTGTTATGCTTTATATGCTTTTTTTCCCCCTCACTATTGTAATTAGGTTTAGCCTAGTTTGTTTATGCCTTACTTTCTGCCAGCCTGGAAGCTCATTTGATTAAAACTGACTTGGAGCCAGGGCCATGCTGTCTGACCCTGAACTTGGGCACTTTCCTGCCCTAAAGAGGAAGGGACAGGACCATTTACCCACCAGTATTGCCAGTTATGGACACGCACTGTTACCTTTTCAGAGGAGATGTGCTAAACAAGGAAGCTCTGCCTTGCTCTTTTGAGCTGGTGAGATCACCTGCAATTTCAGTTTGAACTTCTTGGGATCCAAGATTCACAGTAAGAAAAAAAAATGCTCCTATATGGAAGTTTGTCCCGTATCTCTGTTAATACTTGGAGATCTTTCCACAAGCTTTATGTAAAGCTGAGTTACGCTGCCTAAGGCTCAGTACCTGACTCAAGGATCAAAGTTGTGTTCTATGATCCTGAAGTTGAGCGAGGTTTTGTCCTCTCAGCCCAATCTGGAATTCAAATTCTCGGGGAAGTTGTTGGAGGGAAGAAAGTATAGACGGGAACTGTAGACTTGTCTCAGAATTTTCCTATGTTATCTCCCTCTTGCTGTCACTTGAGAGGTGCCTGCAGTGCTGTGCAAGGATGAAAGGTAGGTCAGTGATCTAGCTGGGTACCAGAAGCAGTTTGGCTGTATCAGCTGTACTAATTAGCAGAGCTAATTAGCTGGGAGAGAGTTCTGTGCTAATGCAATCCACTGCCTCCAGCTTGCTCTGATCTAGTCCAGGTATGTGCGCCTTGTGCTAGGTGCCTTCACCACCTTGGTGGCAATGAAGGAGAGCTGAGGAAGGGCTGCTTGGTTGTAAAGTCCTCTCTTCTCACTGTTTGCTTCCTGAAGATTTGAAGTCCCAAGTCTGCCCTTGCCCTTTCAGTTATGCTCCTGGATAAGAGGAACCTGCTTATCAGCCTGCTCTGGGGATGTGTTTTTGCAGGAGAATTATACGCGGCTCTGTGCAGGGCAGAGTTCAGTGTGCGCAGACTCTGTGGATGACTGTTCCCTGTCCAGGGTAACAAAACCTCGCTTCCATCCCATTTAGCTTCAGACCCTCTGTAGTCAATGAGGAGAGGTGGGCATCTCCAAATCTGAAGCCTAAGTAAGATCTAAATTTATTTTTTAAATGTCTACGAAGAAGAGTTATAGAAGATCATTAAGAGCAACTGGACTCCTAATTTAGATACTTCTGTGCGTTATGTACGTAGACCTCCTCCTTATTCTGGAGGTCCATTAGTCTGTTTTTCTGAGCATGGAGTTTTGGAGCATGGCGTGACAGTGGATAGGAGTCTATAGCTGCAGATGTTTTCCCAAAGGCAGCTTTTCAGGAGTTATTTTTTGAAAAGCACGGTGTATGTGCGTGTGCACGTACCTTGGTATGTTACTGGTGGTTATACAGGCTGTGCGGCAGCCAGGGGATACATAACAAAAGACGTGTGGTCAAATAGCTGGTTGCGTGCCCATGCAGTTTAACTTCTAGAAAGCCATCTGTCCTGGGCTTACCTCCCAGTGACATTGGCACCGTGCGCTTGCAGAAATCATCAGCTTATTGCTTAAGCTTGTCTGAGCCAGGGCCGATAGGATGGTCTGATTCTTGCTGCAACTTCCCTAGGGCATAGCAACCTTGTTGTATCGTGTTATGGAAGTCTGCAGGCAGGTGGGTGCTCCTACTGGGTTGCCCATAGGTCTGTTGGAGGAGTCTCTGTCATAGAAGGATCTGAGCTGAAGTCAGCTCGTGGTGCTCACCAGGGAGAGGTGGCTTGTTTTGTTGGAAAGTGGGGTTTGTTGTATTTGGAGTCTGAATACCCAAAGCTTGTGCTTGACCTTAGTAACTGTTTGAATTACAGGAGCAACAACGGGCTGAGGCAAGGGCTCCATTCAGGCTGCTCTGCACACTCGGGGTAGGAGATGTTCTTGCTTTCCTCTTAGCAGACGGGAGACCAGAACAGCATGAAAAACTGCTGCAACACTAGGAAGTGAAGCTAGATTATCTCAGTTTTGCTCTGCTGCTTTGGCATTTTCTGTTTAATGGGCCGGCACAAGCTTGACTCTTAAAATTACTCTGGATTCCTGTAAAGTTTGGGAGTTTGTGGTTACGCGAGGCACTAATGGACACGACAGAGTCGTTTCTTAGCATGTGTAGTGCAGGCTGCTTTATCAAAGCAACAGCAGCATGCTCGTGAGACGGGTAACTCCGAGGTACTAGCATGGCTTCTTGACTTTGCTCATCTTTCCTTGCAACACAGCTGGCTGGTAGGTAGCCAGCTAGCCCCGCACCTCTGCTCAGCAGTTTTGGACACCATTGCCTTTATTTTTGAGACATGGAGATGCTATAAGTACTGCTAAGGGCTTTGATAGGACAACCGCTCGTCGGGCTGAGTGTGAAAATAGACAATTTCATGCTGGTAAGTATGCGTGGGAGGTTCTTGGCTGGTAAGAGTAGCATAAACATAAGAAAGGTCCTACAGAAGGAGATATTGTAAAACCAATTGTAAAACTACTGTGGATGAAATTCAGCCACTGGCATTCTCCTCCTCGCGTTTTTGTCGGGGAAGGCACTTGCGCAATCGAAGTATACTGGGTTTTGCCTGTGGGGATGGACAAAGAGCAGAATTTGGGAGAAATTCTGGTGATGGTTTGGGTTTTTTTTTCCAGGATACTCAGGATTAGCCTTTGATGTTAATGGTTATTCTGCCATAGAGCCTAGTGCTTCTGCAAAGAGATTCCAGTGAAGTGTTAAATTCAGATACATGTATGAAACAGGATGTAGTTCCCATAGGGAGGTTTTCTTCTTTCTGGACAACTCCAATGCCTTGCATGAGAATATCTTCTTTTCACCGTCCTTGCCTTCCTCACCAATGCTGGCTTTGCATGTGAATTCCCAACAACAGGAGAAGGCTTGGGAGCTCTGATCCCAGTCATATCTATTCCAAGTGTTTTTGAACATGCCAGTCAAGAAGGCACTGTAGCGTAGCATAATATGAAATATTTTGAATGTCCTGCTGTAGGTCTTGCCTTTACAAACAAAAGCCATTCCAGAAATTTTACAAGGATTGATAGGATCAGGATGTATCTGTTAGCAGGGAGGGCTGGCTGAGATATAGCAGTTGTAACTCACCCTCAGTGTGAAGTGGGAAGTTGAATCTGCTGTTTTCTGAGTGTGGCTGTGAGGGAAGAAGGGCCTAAAAACGAGGGGAGACTGCTCAATTTGAGATGTATTTTCAGAATAAAATGTTACGTGTCGCAAAAGTGATTTGGGATGTTCTAATGGTATGCTACCTTGATTTTAGTCTTAATTAAAAGAACGCACCCAACTCTTACACGTGCAAGCATGTATGTAGGGTGTAAAGTGAAATGAAACACTTCAGTTCACCTGAAATGAAGATTCCCCACCACCACCCCAGACTTTGCTGTTTCTTTGCAGAAAGCTTAAGATTTTCAGTTTGTTTTTTCCTGATCTTGGCTAAAACCATGGTTCAAAAGCTGAATGTCTTCTGAGATGGACCGTACCTTCTCTGCAGTGCTGGACTTCTGCTTGGATCCAGCTTCAGCAGAGCAGCCCACAGCTGGCTGTCACCGGCGCTGATGGGAAGTTACAAGGGTTTGCAGCTGCACCCGTTCAGACGGCTGCACCGAGTCCGTTCCAGAAGTCTCTGGTTTTAGCTCCAGGGGTGGACACTACAAATTATGAGTAGCTTTTGTATTATGGTTACACCAAGGAATGCTGATCACGAACTCGACTCCCTCAGTGGTGGGTATGCTGCATGTCTCCCAACATCCAGGACCTCAGAGTCCGAATGCTATAGGACCCCTTTGGGTGCCTAGCCTAGTGGGAGAAAGCAAGAGTACAGGCATGATAAGGTATGGTGTGGGTGGACATTCCTGAACGGGCTTGTTTGAAAAGATGTTGCTGTGCTGGGTATTGGAAGAGCTTCAGCCCAGGGCTTCTTTCCATTGCCCTCGTTGGGGTCAGACCCCGAGCCCTTGCGAGAATGAGAGCAGCTCGCCTGCTTTATGCAACTGAAATCCCGCTCTGGTTTCTTGGTGTAATGTCGACACACCCTTTTTTATTAATGTGAGATGCTTGGGGAAAGGAGAAGTTGATGGGGTGGGGAGCCCTTGGTTTAGCTCTGCCAGTTCCACACCCACTCTTCAGCTGGTCTGCTTGCGATCATCGTTCTGGGGAGCAGCGGACCAGGTCAATTACTCCATAACAGCTCCATCTATGACTCTTCAGTCATGCAGCTGTATCAAAATTACAACAAAAACAACCTCAGTTATCCTAGTTGGATGTGAAAGCAGACGCGTGTTCCATGAGAAGTGGTGATGCCAGAACGTGGAGGTCAATGTTGTTCAGTGTTTTTTGGCAAAAGAAAAACCTATCGTATGGAAGCCGGTGCCTGGGGAATCTACATGGAGCGGCGAGATGAGCTCTGTGCATGGCTGGAGATAATGGTGCTTGGGGAGGTGATTGAGCCAGGGAATATTGGAGAGCGGCTCTGCGCGACTGCCAGCAATTCCCCCAAGCCCAGTGGCCACCCTTCTTCGTGATGAAGTCGTTGGAAGCAAGAAAACCATTTATCCAGGAAGCCAACCTGCCTCCAGAAGGCCTGAAGGCAACAGAGAATTTCTGGTACCTCTGGGGCCATGTTATAAGTAGGTATTTGTATTCTCGGCCATCTGTGAATACGGGTGCTGGTCATACTGCCTCGTTCTCCCTCCGATCAGCTCAAAGTTGCCAAGTTTCTTTTCTCTTTTTTTTCCAGCAAAAGGCTTTCAGCTCTTCTTTCCTGGAGAATGAGGTGCTTAGTACTGTCAGCAACATGAGCCATCCCTACAGTAACAGACCCGCATCCAAGGGGATGTAGGCAATGTGTTAGCACATGTGGAAAAATCCCCCGAGCTTCCAATTTACACTGGAATTATTAAAAACAAAAAGTAGAGAAAGTTTTGTTCATGAAACTATGGAAAACACCACTGATAATATCTTTTCAGGGCTATTTCCAACCTCCCACATTAAAAGATGATCTCAAAGTACCAAGTTTTGGGTCTGGATTTGCAGTTTTCCAGACTTTTGGGACTCGGAGAAGCAGAGGGATGTGGGTTTGAAATAATCTTTTGGCTTCTGTTGCACCGAGACTAGCATGGTAAGAGTGACCAAACCTTCAGCAGCAGGAGCTCATGGAGATGAGACACCAGCGCGGCAAGTCGGAGCCGGTCCTCTTCTCCTGGAGGAGTAAGAAGCCGGCTGTCCAGGTGACAGTCAGCCCCATCCTGACGGTCTGTAATAGGGTTTTGATGAGGTTTGCGTTTTGCTCTGAAGAAATCTGCAGCTTTTCATCGTCACTCCCAAGAACTCGATCCATTCTGAAGAGCAACAATACATGGAAAATGGAATATTTTGCTTATTAAAGTAACTTGGAGTTCCAGCTCTGAGGTTGGCAACCAAACCTCGGAGAGGCTAAGGAGCTGGAGAGCACGCCGCTCCCCCCTTCCAAAAGAAACCTCAGTGTGTGCCAGCACTTTTATTTATAATGTTAAAATAAGTTGAGTACATTAAAAGGTATTATTGAGGGAGCAGGACTTAAAATATATCATTTTTATGTTATTAGGCTGCTCTAAGTGAGGTGTCCTACTGCAAGCAGATAATCTGTCCCTCTGCCTAGATTCCACGCTGGAACTTACTGGAAGCTTTTTACCGCAAGAATCTAGCAAACTGATTATTTTCAAGAAAAGAGAGATTGAGGAAAATAATATTGAAAGACATAACCTCAAACCACGGTGGAGAAATTTCCTGACAGCAGTTCGATGTCTCATGACCACCTGATCGCTCCTGCTTATATTAGGGTTTTAGCAGATGCCCATCAGGGAGCTCCGCTGGCCGGGAAGGGCTTGGGGTGGGCTGCACCCGGAGCTGGGGACGACTGCCCCCCTTCCTTCATTTCACCCTCTTTTTTCTTTTTTGTAGCGAGAGAAAAGCAAGGGAAATCCTGAATGAACCCAGACTTTTTGAGAGCATCAAATAATTGCGTTGACCTTTTGCAAACCGTTCTGTCATGTTAACGTCCCGTCATCTGAGCCGTGACACGAGGAAGCGCTGCTGTCTGGGAAAGGACGTCGGGGTAATTAAAGGTGTTGCAACGAAAGCCAGAATAGGCAGCCAGATCCTCGGAGGAGAGAGGGAAGATGTACTTACCACATCCTGTCCGCGGGAGTTCTGAGCGTCAGGCTCACAGAATATTTCACGTTGGAGAAAGATGTCTGTGTCCAGCCGAATCCCCCACAGTGAGGGATTTCCAAGGGCTAATTTTTCACCGCGAAGCGCAGATGCTCATTCATTAATTCATTAAGCACCAGGGTTGCGTGCATGCACGTGCCCGGTTTGTCAGCTCTGCTCTCGTGCGAGCTAGGGTGACATACGTTAGACGTTTGTGCAATGCGAATACACGCGTGTGGATGCGAGCGTGCACATGCGCGCTGTTACCCTGCTGTAATACCAAGGAGCTGAGCTCGTCTGGCAGCTCCCGTTGGAAAGATGACCCAAGGCTGTGGCACATAAGCAGGTGTAGGGAAG
Organism: Anhinga rufa; assembly: GCA_013400875.1. Classification (NCBI taxonomy): domain Eukaryota; kingdom Metazoa; phylum Chordata; class Aves; order Suliformes; family Anhingidae; genus Anhinga; species Anhinga rufa. Next base: position 29,062 of record VZTV01069159.1, on the reverse strand, counting down.
AAAATGTTCCTCTCGGGGATGGAGGGAGCATCACAGGACATACGATGAATTAATCCTTGTGTATTTGCCCATGCCCGTGCTTGTCTTTGCGGGTGGGTGCAGAAAGCCTAAATACGGCCATGGTCAGGACTACCACAATAGCTGGCTGAATCTGGCAGGAATAGCTTAAAGACAGCATGAAGAGAACTTCTGTTGTGCCTAATTTGATGAGAAAGGAGTTAAGCTATAGCTAAATGGAGCCCACAAAATTAGAGAGATGAGCAAAACGAGATGCAAATTTGTGTAGCCCGGAGGTGATTAAAAATCCGCTTCCTTTGCCCGAGTGTTTGGGCGGAGGGCTGGGGCAGGGGGAGAAGCGATGGGCGTAGCGAGCAGGGGGTCTGGGGAAAGGGCTCTGGTTTTGATCTGCTTCTGGTACAGGCTTGTCCAACTTTCTCCAGACTTTCCACATATCCGAATCCCTTATGAGCTAAGAATAAGCTCAGAGGTTTTTAGCCAAAAAGGGCTTTCCACGTGAACGTTAGAAGCTTAAGAAAAAACTGTCTTTCATCTTTAACTCGGAATCTCAGTAAGACGCTTTCAGGGAACTCTAGTACCGTACAAGTTAGATACTGGAGGGGAAAACTGCTTTAGGAGATGGAGCGCTAAGACTTCCTATGAAGGCTCTTTGGATGATCTCTATATTATTAAAAGCGTTATTTAGTGTTATCACGGAAGTGCCTGGAGGCCACGGCTGGGATCTGTCATGCCGAGTGTGGTGCCTAGGCAGAACAAGAAACAGAGTGTAAGCAGAGGAAAGTGCAAATGAGGTAAAGGAGAGCTACGGCGTGAGGAGAAGGGAGGCAAAGGCAGGGGAGGGGCAGGCAAAATCACAGAAGAAAGCACTGCGTGGCTCAGGGCGTCCAACACCATGTTTCTCCAGTCTCCAGGACTTTTCTTGTGCTCTGATGTCCCGCAACTGCTGCAGCTGTAGAAAGGACACATCCTTACGGCTAGTCTCGACTCCCAGCTGTAGTTTCCAATCTCAAGTATTGCTAACACCCAACAAATGTTTTAGTCTGGGGAACAGCAAAACAAAACATCGCTGGTAATGCTCTGACATTTCAAGTGAGATAGGATGTGGTGGTTCGCAGATGTAAATAAATGGCTTGGGGAAATTTTCAGACCACTTATGTACATGGAGGTCAAGGGAAGTCATGAACATAAACTAAGAAGCAAAGGGGAATCTGTCCATTAAAATCTGTTTGGCTACAAGTGGTCTGTGTTTCTGCAGAAAGGATTATTTGCGCTTTTTCCCCCTCTCAAACCACATCACACCTCCCTTTGGTGCTTTCAGCCACTGCAGTTTGCCTACAGCAGCGAACAGCTGTGAGAAGGATGCTGCAGGGGGGCAAAACCACCAGCTGCAAACAGCTTGGGGGCTCTGCCAGGGGCTGAGCAGGCCCCAGGGAATGGATCTAGCTCCTTGGTGCAGGAGCCATGTCCATGGCTGGGTTTTCCCGGTGTGCGTGTGGCTGCAGCTGGCTCAGACAGGGGGAAGGAACGTTGTGCTGGCTCTGGCTGGTGCATCGGGAGGACGTGGCCGCTCGGCTTATGCCCTCTCTGCTTGGCAGCGTCGGAGGGAGCTGTGGTGGCTCTCTGGGCAGCGCTGCTTGGGTAGTCCTGCAGTTTGGGACAGTCAAGCAAACAGAGGAAGCAGCGGATGCAGGGGCTCCTTTGGGAGCCAGTAAGTCGGAGCAAGCATCGCTGGGGAGGTGGGTGAATGGGCATGGGTGACTTCTGGAAAGCAACGGCTTGTAGAGCTGCTAGAAATGAGACAGAAGCCTTTACAGAGGGGCTGGGGTCGCATCCCAATGCCTTATTCGTCCTGCAAAATTAAATTGCCGCAGCTGCTAGTGATGCTCCTTAGCGGAGCTGGCCTAGTTCAGCTAGAGAAGGTTTGCGCAGACCCTGTTGCACTTGCTAAAGCTTTATCTGTGGTGGCCCTGTGTGGGGTCGCTTCAGCCTCCTGCAGCAGGGCTATGGCACGCAGAGGGGTCAGAGGTCCCCCACGTCGGGCTCAGGGCCCTGCAGGGAGCCCCTGGGGCGGGGGCTGGAGGTTCCCCCCAACACTTGCCAGCACTCAGCCCAACTGCTCAAGCTAGTGCTGCGTCCAGAGCTTTGGCTCGAGCCATTTCCCATAAAATGCTGGAGTGGAAAAAAGGATTTTTCAAACTGGTAAGAGCAAAAAACTCCCTCTGGGGGATGAGTATCCTTCTGTGCCTCTGACCCCTACCATCAGCAGCAGTAACAGCCCCCGTGGTCAGACAGACCGCGATAGCTACTGCTGAGGCACGTGCTAGCCTGGATCCCGGCTTGCTGCGTGGGTCAATACACGCAAAGGGTGATCGGAATGAGGGCTGTGATTCAGGAAAGCAGGCCAGTATGTGTTCATCCTTATTACTCTGCAATACTTTTTTTATACAAACTAGGGGTTTTTTTTTGCTTTTATTCCCCCCCCCCACCGCCCTCTGAAATCAGTGCTAGTAGCACCAGAACAAAGCAAGCTGTGCTGGGACTGCTTCCGACAGCTCTGATAGCGCAGGGGCTCGGTGCACAGACTGCAAGTCGCAGGGGTTGCTGCCATGTAAATAACCTCATAATTAGCCTGCAGCCTGGATTTTTTTTTTTTTTTTAAGATTTTACAGTTCTGAAATAATTTAACTAATTTTTTTTGGCAGGAAAGAAATATGCAAAGAATTCAGGAGGAGAAATTGCCTTTGGTACCAAGGCAAGCATTTAAACAGGATACAGACGGGTGCTCGCTGCAGGAGTGGCGGTGGGTGTTTAGGATGCCAGTGGCCCTGGCTCGTTGGTAATAGGTTACTGTTCCCTGAGCTGAGCTGGGGGTGCAAATTAGCTGTAAGCTGTAAGATGAGGATTAAGCCACTGTAGCTGAGGCTGCAGCTGGTGAGCAGTGTTTGTGGATCTGCTAACGGGACTCAGCTGGGGAGATGGTGACATGCAGCTGGAGGTGAAACCACCCTCCGCCGTGGCAGCTACCTCAGCAAAAGCCTGGCCCAGTGCGCAAGGCTGCATTGCCTGGGGTGAGGACCAGGCTCCCCCGAGAAAGCTGTTGGAGCTCTTCTCGCTTTAGTGAAACTATTTTGCCTGGACCCGAGGCTATTTTCCAGCTACTTCTCAGAGCAGGCAGCATGGACCAGCTGCTGCCCCAGTGGAAGTTGTCTGGAGTTTCTTGACCGCGCAGTGGTTTTGAGCAATATCCATTTGTGAGAACGGTTTTACAGAAGTAATTCTCTGGAATGAGCTCTCCGTAACACCCTGTGGGGAAGGCTCGTGCTCTCCAGAAGGTCTCTGACCTCCACCAGTGCTGCCTTGCTGGCCGTCTCCAGTGCCAAATGCCCCCCCAAGCTTGTGGGGCTCCTCCAGCGGGTCATGAGGAACGCTGGCATAAAACACCAAGTCTCATAGCTGTTTGCAATCCAAACCAGCCTTTTAGTTGCTGAGGGACAGCCTCGGGTTTTGGCTTTGGCTGTCTCCACCTATTGTGCCCAGGGAGGCCGTCCCTAAAAGCTGCTGGTTTGCTGGGGGGGCTGATTCTTGGTGGTTTTGGAAGAAATCTGCCAGCCTCTTCTCTCTGGTGACCCAGCACCTTATGGTGTCCTCTAGGTGAGTCCTCTCAAGGATTTCAGCTGAAGATGTGGTGCTTCTCCCCTTGTTCCCTTCTCCAGGACCTTCTGGGAGATGCTGATCTGTGCTGGGAGTTTAGTTCCTATCTCTCATACTGCAGCTCTGGCCAATTCCTCCTTAGTCAAGCCGCTCCCCTTCGCAAACAATAGCTGAATAAATGTTTTTCCACTCAGTCCTGCAAGGGCAGAAGACTTGTTGAGGACAGCAGGCTCAGCTGCTGGCCAGCCTGGGCTTTGTCACTAGCAGGACCATGGCTTCCCCTAAACCCTCACGGGGCTCCGGGCAGCTCGCCCAGGGGCTGCCTTTGAGAAAGCAAATCACACATGCTTTTTCCTCCTGTAGAGGACAGTCTAGTTGGTTTGCTTGAAGTTTTCTAGACCTCTGATATTCCTTAGTGGCTGCTCTCCCTTTTCTGCGACCAACAGCAGACCACCCTCTTGCATTTTTGTGCTCTCCTCAAGGGTTTTGCTAAAAGGTGAGCTTTCATTGCAGCCTGGCTGTCCGTGCCACCCCTACCCGCGTCTCATCCTCTCTCGCTCTTGCTTGGCTTTGGCCTCCGCAGCTGTGAGGTCCCCAGATCGCCCGTGAAGGCTTCGTGTGAGCTGACTTGGAGCACATGCTGAGACCCGCAGCCCTTACGGATGGGCCGTGGGCAGAATACTGATATAAACTTTGAATTTGGTACTTCATGTATGGTTAGTCCTGAGCAAATAGTTAAATAAGGAAAGACGAAAGGAAAATACGCTTGCTTTCTTTTACTATTTTTATTTCTCTTTTACTGTGTGGTCTGCTCCTTTTGAAATTACAGTGTTTTCTTTCCCTCTTACCCTGATTCAGGGGAAAGGTTTGAGCTCCCCCCTCCTCCTCGCTCCTTTGGATTGGCTCAGATCATCAATGGGGAAAAATGAGGAGGTTTCTTAGGAATACTGTGTTCCCTCCTCATTTCCTGCCAGTTGGCATCTTTGCAACATCTCCACTGCTGCATTCTTTGGGGATGCAGTGAGATTTCTCCTGTTCTTTGAGGTTTGCTGCTATTTGCTTAAATTTCAGCGAGCTCCTCTGTGCAAACACACACGCGGATTTAATTGCGAAAAGCCAATACTGAGATGAACTGTCTCTGGTTCTGTTTTCTTGGTCTACTCTGTGTTTGCTTGGGAAGGCATGGCCTCTGCTTTGGGTTTGTTACAATCCTTTCAGATAAGGTTAGACGTGTTTTGTCTCTGAATTGTAGCAAACAGAATTATTTCGATTTTTATTTGCATTCTGCACACTTCCCGAGCCTGATGGAGTGCTCCAGTGTGGCATTTTGATCCCTCTCCCCTCCCCCTGCCTTAATTTCCTGATCCAGATGTTTTTAGTTGTTTTGTTCCTGGTAGCTGGGCTCCCAGATGTGCTCCGCAGTGTGGGAGCAGCTGGATCTAGGACCGCTTGTGGCTGCGTGGTGCTTGTCTGGAGCACCGCGAGGAGCGGTGCCCGGTGGCAAATGCTCGAGTGGCCTCGTTCTTCTGAGCGCAGGTGTCCCCAAAATGACCATGGTGCAAATGTCGTGTTTGCTGAAATGCCTCCCATTCTCTCGGGTGGTCTTGCAGCTAGTGAGATCCCTCCTCGCAGCAGCCAGAACTGAGTGTTGGTGGCCCTTTCCTGGGATGGGCACCTGCCAAACATGCTGCCCGAAGGCTCTCCAGCTCATTTCTCATAACCCCTTGAAACGTAGCCTCTTTGGGCTGTATTGATGTGGGTTGGGTTTGAGCAGGCTATTAGCTCCATACACCATTACCAATTCCCAGAGCCTGGAACAACACCAAATTCTTTCTGTGGTGAGTCACCTTGCAAAGGGGTGCTACCTCGAGCCCAGGGCTTGCCCTGCCTTGATGCTTGCCTTAGGGCAAGTCATTTTAATTCTCCTAGTACTTGTTTCCTCAAGTCAATCTGAGGGTGCTTCTGATAGAGGTAGAGCACAGGCTCCAGGAAATTAAACTAACAATGAATGCCACACAGTAGAGGTCTTCAAAGACTTCAGCATCCTATTCCAGCCTCTTAAACCATCCAGACCAGCTGTAATCAGAAAAAGATGGAGGGAATGAAGAAACACGTTTCCTAAGGCAGTTAATTGTCAGATGCAGAACATATTCGAGCATGGATCCAGCTCTAGAGGAACAAATCCCGTGGCCTGGGCTGTCAGGAAGCCTTGAGGATTGATTCAGATTTTGACTTTGGATTTGAGCTCTTTTTTTTTTTTGGTCTAGGTTTCTTGCCTGGAAAATATTGACTTGATAATTCATCACCGCTTTACGTGGGTTGTGAGGACTAGCGAAGCGGGACCTGAATGCAAAAAGATCGTCATAATGCTTTGCGTTTGAATAGGAAATTAGCTTATTTCCTTTCTTTAGCCTATCTGTGATACATAGCTACTCTGGGGTTTCCTCCGTAACTAGTGATACACATTCAATGTGTCTAATTGATGGAAAGCAGGAGGTGGAATGACATCATCCCACCCTGCCTTCCCACTGCGGAAAAGTAATCTGACTTTACAGAAGTAAACCTTTCCTTTTGTCTTTTTTTTTCTTCTTTTTGTTTGCACAGAATCCTTGTCCTTTTTCAGAACGGGCAAAGTGTGAAAACAGATTGGAAAGTGATAAAAGTAGGTCGCTGTCACTCGCTCTTCTTCGGCTTTTTTCCTCTTGGTTCAGCTGCATCCTTTCCAAATTGCATCCTTTTTCCTCTCTGTCTTTGGTTAGAGACAGGACCTTTTCCAAATCATATTTATCGTTTTTAATAAAGCTGAATGCATCCTCTGAGCATTAAAAAACCCCTCCTTGTAAAGAAGATCCTAGGTGAGTCCATGGTTCTTGTGAGCCAGCTATTCTGTGAGGTTGGCTCATAATTGGATGATGACTGCAAATAGCTGAAAAATAAAATTCTTCTCCTTGGAAAGTTCCTATATATTGTGGGAATAAAGGTCCTCTCTGGGGTGAATAACAGAGCTCTTGAGGAAGCTTATGTGGACTGGTGTCTATCAAGAAGATTACTGAAAAAGGGGCAATTTTTCATTTTGATAATGTCAGAAATCTAAATCCTGAATTTTGACTGTATAGTTAGTAAGTTGTTAATGATGCGAAGGAAGGGTGCAGCAAAACGCTCACAGCCGCTGTGAAATTTCTCCAATGAACTTTTTAATAATATTGACGTGTTTCCACAAGGAGGGAAAAAAAACCCCAACCAACCCCACAGCTTCTCAATGGAAATCTTCTCTGTTTAAAAGCTTTCAATTTGCTTGTACTAAGGGTGTCCATAAACCCTTCTATTAAAATGTTATCGAATCTGATACGTGGTCTAAGAAAACTTCCTTTTATTGGTCCTTCATTTCTTCAGTCTCCTCCTGTTCTGGTCTGTGACCTGGATGCTGTCACCCATGTTGTTTTGGTTTTGGGTATTTTTTATTTTTTTTAATGCTTTATCTTCTCATTGCCAATGAGCTAATAATTCAAGTTTTAGGTTGAGCTAAGTGAATTTGGAAGCAGGCTCATGTTTTGTATTTAGCAAGCTCCCCATCAAGAGTGGATCTGATCACGGATGGAGGGATCCAGTTTCTTTACATAGTGTCTTGAAAATTTGCCAGCGTAAGCACCTCACGGTTTGGGTCAATGGTATTTATAGGCTACATAAGAATATCTTTTTCTTGCAGACTTTCCTGAGAGATCTCTTCTACTCTGAAGTCAACTGCCTGAATGACAGCAAGACTATAAAATGTTCTGCTACTATAACCCCCTGATAGACCTTCGTGGCTTGTAACAGGACCTTTTCATGCAATAATTCAAATTTAGAAGACTTGTGGTCACGGTGGTTTTTGCCCTTAGGACACATGAACTGTTATTTGAAGGTAAAAAGGGTACTCGTGGTAAATTGTGCTGTACTTTCCTATGCCTTCGCGTAATCCTTTGCACAGGCAGGGCTCTGTCTTTTCTCATGACTTCTTGTAAAGCTTTACGCTGCTGAACCTTCTGTGGTTGCAACCATGTGTGTAAGTACTAACGGCTCGAAGGTGAATTCAAAGGGAGCGCTGGACCAGTCCTTCAGAAAACAAAACTACTGAGCAGATCCGTGAAACCTCTCAGACACCCGTCGGGTAAGAGCTAGTGCCCTCGATGCAGACCTCCAGTGCTCTGCTGGTGTTTACCTCCACGTCCTCGTAAAGCTTAAATCTAAACGTTTACGTGCGTGCTGCTTTATAGTGACGTTTATACTGTGCCCCATGCGCGAACACCCCATCTCCAAAGGGCTTTCGGATGGCAGCTCTTGCCTTTAGCCATGAGACCCCGATGGCTTTGTGCGCGTGTGGATGCACGTGTGTGTGCGTGCACAGGAAAATAGACCTGGAGCAGAGAGCTGGGGGGCTGGGGTCCTTCAGACCCTGCTGCCTGTCAGGGAGCAAGAGGCTGGGGATGGCTTGGGCCAGAGTCAGAGTCCATGTTAGGAATGTCCTGAGCCTGGGGAACACCCGTGTCCCAACTCTGTGCAGTGCAGGGAGCCTCTTTGTATTTCCGCACTGGATAACGCTCCCCAGAAAACCTCTTTCTTAGAGTATTTTCCAATTTCCTGGACTCCCAGAGAGGGGTAGAAGTTTACAAGCTCAAAAGTAAAATGGGTTTTCTAACCTCAAAAAAATGTCTGTCTTCAGTTGAAATGCTGGCGATAAAAGATTTTCAGGGCGTGGGCCACTTCTTATTTTTCTGAACTGTCTGCTCATCCTAACAAGCTGTGTCCAAATAAAACCGTGTAATTTTGAGCAATAAAAATGTATCTTGCGAAGAACCAAGCAGGGAGATGCATTGCTACTCTCTTCTTCCAGCTAATATGTTTGTGTTGAGTTCCTGAGTATTTCTAAAGGATAACAACCCAGCAGATGTTGTGAATAGCTCAGCATTTGAACAAACAAATCTTTGATCTATGTCTTTTTAAGAAAACCGCTCCCGGTTCAATGGCATCTCAGAAACCTATTCATGGGCACAGAAATGCGATTTTCCAAGACATCCAAAATCACAGGCACGGACGCCACGGAGAAAAGCTGTGGTAGCGCCCGGCTTGGTGTTTCAGCAGCAGGACTGAGCATGGTGTGGCTCTAAGCCTGGCAGCAGTTGGCCACACTGAGTTTTCAGCGCTGTTTTTTTGCCATAATATACGTCTGAGTCCAATGCAAAATTGCATCTGTGCCTGCCGCTGGAGAGCGGAGGGGAAGCCCATCTGGACGGATGTGTTGGCAGAGGAGATGGGCAGCGTGCGAGCCCGGTTTTCAGGGCTGTGACGGTCTCATCGCCTTTGCGTCGGCGATACCCAAAGCGTGCCGCATGGCAGAGACCAAACCCGTGCCTAAATATAGCTTGAAATCTCTCTGCTTCCTCCTGGTATGGACGGACTCCCTACGCACAGATTTTGAGGGTAGGTTGTTCAGTGTAGAACAGGAAGAATTAGGAAGAAAAATTAATCTGTCCTTTGTACTCGAGTTTGGGTTGATCATACGGTAAATGAAGCCTGCTCCACAAATTATTTCTTTTTATATCTGTAGTCAACCATTGCAGGCAAAATAGGAACTTCTGAACTCAACTGTGTGAGCATTATTAGAAATATTGTGTAATGAAAGTATACTGGGTACCAAATAATATGGCATGCGGTTATCAGTCAACGTGTAACGTAAATCATTCTCACGTGTCACTTTTAGGGATGCTTTCAGATTTGCTTTGGATAAGGTTCTTTTTCACTGGAATTAGTTGGAAGATATGTTTTCACAGGTGCCAGTCATCTCCTTTGGGCATGAGTGTCTTTTTTGAGGGTAATTCAGTATTTTTTGAAAATGTTGTAGTTCTTCGAGTGGAGAATGAATGGTGTGTAGGTGGGATAATAAAAAATGCGCCTAGGCTTTCATCTCTCTTCATATTTGTCTTTGCTGGAAACTGAAAATAACGTGTAGGTTTTCCGTAGCGGACCTCGGCTGTTGGTGCAAAGGCAGGTGATAATACTGGGAGAGCACAGAGAGATGAACCTGCCACGACTGGGCTCTCACTCCCACGTTATATTTTGCAGCAGAAGGTCTTACGATCCCCATCGCATCTCAGAGGCATGGGTGATAGCTGTCCATTGGGCAAGTCATGAACTAAGTTGTCCTGGGACAACAGTGCCTGAACAAATTGCTGCCTTAATCTGGATTTGAGGCGATATCGGAAATGAGAGCGCTCCTCTAGTGCCTCTACTGCAAATCTCTTTTAGCACTTCTTTACAGCGCTCTGTGAAACTCAAACGTTCCCATTCTATTCTGCCAAATTTCCAGTTGGTGTAAACGAGTGTAGAAGTTCCTCTGAGCTCATTGTCAGAGCAAACATCTGGCTCTATTATAATATAGATTTGGATTAAATTCATTGTCATGTTAATGTCTTTAATGCAGTTATGCTGTGGTGGATGCATGATGTTAAATTAAACTAAATTTCTGCTGAGCGCCTTCCAGGATTTCAGCTATCTTTGTTAAAGTGAAAAAGAAAAATCCCTTTAGTCAAGCTTCCAAACTCGCACAAGGGGCGAGTAAGTTTTTGATCTGGGGATTCGGTGTGTCTGAGAATCGTACTGAAACTTCCGATTTCCTGCTCTTTATTGCTCAGGGAACGTTAAGCCTAATTTGAATTGGTAGGGGAAAAGTAGACTTAAGATGATGATGACGTAGCTGAGATTACAGCTTTTCTGTGAACAGATGACTCTTCTGCACACTTGCGAAAATGAGGTATTTCCTGGTGTCTTCTGGGCTGCCGTCGAATCTGAGCAGCTGAACAACGCGGAATGAACTGCGTGCTAATGAGTCGGGCTAAAACATGAGACCTCTCCTCTTTGCTGTATGGGCTTCCCTTACCTTTATGCATATGCAGGGAGGAGTGGGAGGGGAAATTGCATCAGGAGGAAAAATCCTCTTCTGATTACAGCCAGAAGGTGGAAACTGGATCTGCGGACTCTATTTTCAGTCCTGCTGTGTGGCCCTGGTCACGTCGTTCACCCTTCTTTCCTGTGTTCACCTTTCCCTCCTACAAAATGCAGGTGATAACTCTTGGCTTTTGGGTGCAGAGTGCATCCCTGCTGTTACCTTCCAGCCAGAGGAGACGGGGAGGCCAGGGTGGGGGCTTTTTGCCGGCAGGATGGGGTATGGGACATGAAGGCAACCGGGGACTGTCCCCAGTAACAAATACTGGTGTGTGCAAAAAATAAAAAAAAAAAAAAAAAAGAAAAAAAGAAAAGAGAGAGAAAAAAAACACCTGCCTCCTTTTAACCAGCTCTGATTTAATTGTCTTTCATCAGAACATCCTGCTCAGCAGCTGAGCCCTCTCCCGAGAGCCCTTTCCACACCCCCTCTCCTTCCTGCAAGGAGAAGGCTGTCTTTGCAGATGGCAATTGTTTGCTTTGTGGTTACTGATCTATGGAGTAATTTAGAGGGGGGGGGAGAAGATCCCCAATCTTTCCTTTTTAGGTTTAGTGGGATTAATCTCTCTGTCTATTTGTCTTGCGTGTTCACCAAAGGCGTCGCAACCCGTGCAGGGCTGCAGTGAGATGTGAGCTCCCGTCATACGGGATCAGATATTTGGGTGGAGGCCGGAGGTTGGCATAGAATCACAGCATGTCCTGAGCGGGAAGGGACCCACAAGGACCATGGAGCCCAGCTCCTGTCCCTGCACAGGACACCCCACGTTCACCCCGTGGCTCTGAGGGCCTTGTCCAAGGGCTTCTTGAGCATCGCCAGGCTGGGTGCCGTGACTGCCTCCCTGGGGAGCCTGTTCCAGTGCTCCGCCACCCTCCGGGGGAAGAACCTTTCCCTAATCCCCAACCTAACCCTCCCCTGGCACATCTCCCTGCCGTTCCCTCGGGTCCTGTCGTTGGTCACCAGAGAGAAGAGACCAGCGCCTGCCCCTCCTCCTCCCCTTGTGAGGAAGCTGCAGCCCGCCATGAGCTCTGCCCTCAGCCTCCTCTTCTCCAGGCTGAACAGACCAAGGGGCTTCAGCCGCTCCTTGTGCGGCTTCCCCTCTAAACCCTTCACTGACTCCATGGCCCTCCTCTGGACACTCTCCAGCAGCTCTATACCCTCAATGTCCCGTGGCGCCCAACACTGCACCCAGCACTCGAGGCGAGGCACGGAGCACAGGCTCTCCTTGCCTCAACCAGGAGGCGGTTTGCAAGGTGCGAGCAGCAGAGCCGGGGCAGGGGAGCTGCAGCGGAGCCCTGTGCTCTCTAGAAGCCCTAGGCAGGAGAGGCAGGTGGCCGGAGCTGCTGGGGAGGGTAGGAGACAGAGCATCCAGGTGTGGGGAAGGGATCTGAGCGTGCAAAGAGGAATTTGGAAATCATGGCACATTATGGAGATGAGGCTGGGGCTGATCTCAAAGGGAAGCTGAGACTTGCCTTCTCGCCATCTTCCTCAGCAGGGAGGAATTGCTCTCCGTGACCCTCCCTGCACAGCTCCCTGGGGTTAGAAATGGCCCCTCTTGTCCTGGTGCTATTGGGCATGCTGCCTTCAAGGGTAATGTATTTGAATAGGCTCTTTAGGATGAGAAAGGGCAGGATAACTTGGGGGGTGGTGTGTAGGCTTCCAAACTCTAACCAGAGTATCTGTTTCACGACAAATGACTGGTATAAAGCATCGTATCAAAGCTCCTATTGGTGTCTATTTATTGACCCATCTTTTGATTTGGCATTAAGGTATTGCGGGTGCATGGCTGGCCCGGTGTTGCTGTCAGAACAGCGTTGAGCATCCCAGAGGCTCAGTGCTAGAAGAGCTCAGAAGAGGAGCAGCAAGCTGTATCAGCCTGGGCTGCCTTTCCTTCTCATCTCTCCTGGACATAACCTTCCTGGAGTGGAAGGGGATGTGGACTGCATCTCTCCATGCTGTGGTCTTTGGGAACGTACTTAACAGGAAAGCGCTTAACTGCCAGGGAGCGTTTGTACAATGACGCAGTTAACGATCGCACTACAAATTTTATAGATGCAAAAGTTCAGGATGGTCTACGCTGTGCGCTGGAGCCGGCTTGACTGGGGTGGGAAGTGGGGGAGTGGAGATATTGTCAGCAACGTTGGGCTCCCTCCGAGGACCACACAGAAATGATGCGTCTTCCAGCAGATGTAGCTGGAGATCCCCGCTCTTGCCAGTGGCCGCCGCCACTTCTCCGCAGCAAGGATGAGTGGGCAGGCCGGAGCGATCCCAGGGGCTGGAGCTGGCTTCCGGATCACCCACCACTTGCGTCAACTGGCTGCATGGACCTCGTTTGGTGAATAAGCGGGGAACCGGGAACAGGGATGTTGTAATAAATAGTGAATGTAGCCTAGACGCTGCCTTGGGACCTACAGCTGAAAGCAAAGGTGCGTCACTGCCGGGTTCCTGGAGAGGAATCTGGGAAAGATAACCAGGAGAATCCCATAGGATCTCATTGCCTGGAGGCAAATGTAAGGAAACATGGAGGCACTGACCTTCAAGGTGAGGGTCTTCCGCAGCTTTGCTGCAGACCACCAAGCCCTGCCACCCACGCGGCAGCTGGAAGCCCCCACGGCTGGGAGCAGAGCCTGCGGAGGGAGGTCGAAGCGGGCGCCCTGCTCTTGGGGCTGTGCGCCGTGGGGTTTGCTCCGGGGCTGCACCCCAACCCTGTCCCGCGTTTTCCCCGTCCCACCTGCTCCTCCCAAACGGACGGGAGGGAGAGCTCGCTGGGGCTTGGCCCGCTTCCTATCAGCCAGCAGGATCTGCGAGCTTGCTCCTGAGGGGAACAGGTAGTGAGGGGGAGTTTGGATGGGTTTGGCAGTTTTCTGGCTGTTTTTTTTTTGGTTTGGTTTTTGTTTTGTTTTGGTTTTTTGTTTGGGGGTTTTGTTTGTTTGTTTGTTTGGTCTTAATGGTTTTTCTCTCCTTCCAGCTGGAGCTTTGCCTGGAGGTGGTGGGGAGGGGAGGGCGGTGTTTGTGTTTTCTGGGGAGATGCGGAATCAAAGGACCTTTGTGCTCCTCGCCCTTGCTGCGAAATGCAACCACGTGCATGCTTTGCAAGTCTAGCTGAGGCCTGATTTGCTGATTTATTTCTTTAGAAATATGCATCTATTTGCCGCTGTAACGAAGCATACTCTGATTAGATATGTGGTTATTGTTCAATATGAAAAAAAGGCAGACTTCTGGAAGTGCTTTAAAACAGATCAAGACACTAAATTATGTGCGTCTTTTCCTCTCAGAATTTGTTACAGCATTTTCCTTCTTAGTTTCTTCCTGCATCCCATCCTGTGAACTAAGCGTCCTACCCTGGATTGCATCTCACAAACTGAGTGGTCATCTCAGAGTCTTTGAAGATGAAATCTGTGGGATTCTGCGAATGCCGGCTTTGTTAATAAGGTTTTCTGCACTAAATGAGTCTACTCAAAATCCTTGGCTGTTGTTTTTACTAATCTTTACATTTTTCATGTCCCTTATATTGTCTTGTATCACATGGCTGCCTTCTTCAAAGATGTCTGTAGCAGAGGTTAACACATGTGCAATAACATTATTGAATCACAGAAGGGTTTGGGTGGGAAGGGACCTTTAGCGGCCATCCAGCCCAACCCCCTGCATGAGCTGGGACATCCCCAACCAGAGCAGGGTGCTCAGAGCCCCGTCCAGCCTGACCTGGGATGTTCCCAGGGATGGGGCATCGACCACCTCTCTGGGCAACCTGGGCCAGGGTCTCACCACCCTCAGCGTAACAAATTTCTTCCTTATATCCAGTCTAAATCTGCCCTCCTTTAGTTGAAAGCTGTTACCCCTTGTCCTGTCACAGCAGGCCTTGCTAAAGAGATCGTCCCCATCTCTCCTACAGCCCCTCTTCAAGCACTGGAAGGCGGCAATAAGGTCTCCCCGCAGCCTTCTCTTCTCCAGGCTGAACACCCCCAGCTCTCTCAGCCTGTCTCCAGAGCAGAGGTGCTCCAGCCCCTGATCACCTCCGTGGCCTCCTCTGGACCCGCTCCAGCAGGTCCATGTCCTGTCTGTGCTGGGGGCTCCAGAGCTGGACGCGGCGCTGCAGGGGGGTCTCACCCGAGCGGGGCAGAGGGGCAGAATCCCCTCCCTCGCCCTGCTGCCCACGCTGCTGGGGATGCAGCCCAGGGCACGGCTGGCCTTCTGGGCTTCCAGCGCACATTGCCGGCTCATGCCCAGCTTTTCATCCATCGGTGCCCCCAAGCCCTTCTCCGCAGGGCTGCTCTCCATCCCTCCATCCCCCAGCCTGTGTGGATACTGTATATATATCGTATGACATAACAGTATTGCTGTAATGAGCTTTAAGGTTCATTATGGCTTAGGGAAAACAAGAGCTGGATTTTGTCTTCTGATACATTATTGAGCCTATCTTGGCTTTAAAACATATTAGTAGCGGAAACTTAATAAAACCTGTAAATCTGGTGAAATATTTTAGTCTAGTTTGTTTTGAAGCCCAGGTTATTGCATCCCGGCATGATTTTAAGACAGGGCAGGAACTATAATTCATGAAGTGATCAGCTTGCAAGACTCTGCCTCTGTGCAAATCACTTGGCCTCCTCCTTGTGCTCTAACGCTGCCTCTAAACCGGAGACAACTCTGACCTTCACTAGGAGGTACTGGCTGGAACTGGGAAACTGGGAGTTTTGACCAGGGTTAAAAAACACAGCAAACTGGTAGGGAATGGATTAACGTGGGGTGAGCGATGGAAAGCTCAGCTGCCGTTCAAGAAACAGCAGCGTGTCCTGCTCTGAGTGGCACTGTGGGATGCTGAGAAGCAGTCAGATGCAACAAAGAGGCAACTCTGCTCAATTCCTTAGGGACGCGTTCATATTTTCCCAATTTCACAAGGCATGCTTCCCTGCTACCCCTGACAAGAAGGGCCATTTGAAGTGATAAATGCCATATATCTTGCTAACGGATGTTGTGTCTGAGGACAGTGACTCCAAGTTGAGAGGTTCTAAAACAAGTTGTTGTTTTCCCACGGTGATTTTTTTTGGTCTCGCTGTTGCTGGTAGCTCAGAAGAAGTTAGCTGGATTAGCAGCGAGTCAGATAAAATCTGGATGGGTTGGAGTAAATCTGAGGGATTTTTTCTCTTTGGGAAAAGGTCTGGCTCGGATTAAGTTGCTATTTATATTTCTAATGCAAAGGTACTTGTGGTCCAACTAAAACTGTGAAAACTTTTCACATTCTTTACATCCCAGTGAAAGTAATTTGTACAAAATAGCGATGTTTTTAAACGGTGTTTTTCTTGAACGGAAATTCTTCCACCATAAAATACCGCAAAAAGCTGTCGGTGTTCGCGTTAAACATCCTGTCCTGTTTGTAGTCACAGACTCTGCTGGGAAACAGTTAAGTGAGAGCTGCTGATCTTCTGATGGCGAGTGATTTACTGCCCACCTGGATGGAGAGGAAATGGGAAGGGTCTTTGGAGAGATGATCATAGCACATTGGAAGAGGAGTTTTGAGGGAGGATCCCTACAAGCACCCATGGCTGGAAGTGGGTTGGAGTTGGATTGATCTTTTAACTTCGCTTGTTAATCAGAACACCCCACCCCTCTCCCCTAGGACACGTTGTTCTGTGAAAAGATGAGAAAAGCATCTACTTTTTGCTATGTCTAGTGCTTAAATGCTTGTTCTGCGTGTGGAGGAGCAGAGCTGAGAGACAGGTCTTCTCCAGGTTTGGGAGGAATCTTGGAGACCCTTTGCTCGGGGAGATGCTGTGATGCACTGTCCGCTCATGGAGTAATTAGTCACCGCATACCGCAGAGCATCCCAAGGACTGCACGTGTTTGCTTCGAGATCCGTGTTATATCTGAGTTATAGCTGTGAGTTATAGCAGATGGTTTTATCTTTGAATCGTAGAGCACTATTGCAATAAACACAACAAATAATTCGTGCATGTGGAATGTCCCAAGGGTCCCACTAAAGCCCTTAATCATTGCTAGGTCTTATTCTACCTCTATGCTAATATGACTTGCTGTTTTGGATAGTTTCTGTTTTCCCTGGGTATATCTCCTCTGAAAGGATGGAGACTGCGTGCTTTAACTCAAGCATTTCTGACTTAAAATGAGACAGAGTTGGGGTTTGGGGCTGGGGAGCGTTTCTTCTGTTCCAAAAAGTTTCTCAGGAATCTGAAAGAGATTTTTCTCATCAAATGTTTGTTTCTTCAGGGGTGAAATTAGGTGACCTATATTCCATCTAAGGGATGCGTGATAGATAGGGCTTCTGCAGAGGAAGGAATTTCACTCCTGATGAATAATAATCAAATCAAAAAGAAGGAAACCACATATAACCCTTTTGGACTCTGACCGTTCCCAGAAGCGAGCATGACTAATAGGTTTGCTCCAGGGCAAGCTGAATATTTTGCTGAAGTAAAAATAAAATCCAGAAGCCCAGACTGATGTGTGTGACATGAGTCATCTTCAGACTTCTGCAACTCCATCCCACTCCGTGGGACCAGACAGCAGATCCCTGCTGAGCTTTGCTGCAAGGGGCACAGTAGGGCATGGAAAGTCCTGCTGTGAAATAACTGTGGGGTGACTCAACCTTGCTTGAGTATGCTTTGACTCACTGGTTGGAGTATTGGGGTGTGTTATCAAGATATCGGCACAGAGTATGGAGGACTGGTCTGCCCCTTTGTGATTTCAAGTGTTGGTCCTTGCAGCTGGGATTGCTGCCTTGCACAGCCATGGGCAACTGGTGTGCCCCCCCGCCCTTTCAGGAGATGCTGGTGGTGATGGTGGCTTCTGGAATGGTCGAAATGAGCTGGGACAACAAAAGTATGATGGTTTTACAGGGAATTTTGCAATGGGCCAGTGAGGCTTGAACTCTACTGGGCAACAACGGGAACATGAAGCGATGCGACAAGGCAGGGATGTGTGTGCCTGCTCACTGCAGTGCTCTCCATGACTAGCAGCGGCTTTCAGCGAGACACAAAGAGGCAGCTCTGAGAGCTTTGGTCAGTTCTCAGGGGTGCCCAGACTATGTGCTGCTTTTAGCTTGAGAAAGGCTTCCACCCAAACAGAACACATACAGGTCTAAATGGAGCGTGACCCATCCTGAGTTGGTGGTTTGAAAGAGCTTGGGTCATTTCACACTTGAGGGTGGGAGCCACGCAAAAGGCCAAAGAAAGGAAAATGTCATATGGTTTCCACCAAAAACCAGGCAGAAGCTGATGCCTTGGACTGTGTTATGTCTGAGTCATTGAGTTTGGCTCCAAGAGAAATTAAGTTGGAATTGCAATCGATGTAAACCAAAACTGGATGAAGGTACTAGGCAAATGCCAAAAATTGGAGAACGAGCCGAGCTCTGGAGAGGGTGGGCTGAATTTCCTCTGCGAGACAACTCACCCCCTAAGGGACTCGGGACAGTGACCTTGAGGGGACTGATCTGTAGTGACACAATTAAAATGGACTTAGTGAATACAATTATCCATTTTATGCTTTTAAGCAAAACCAGAATAAGATCCTTCCAGTAACTCTGGTTGTGAAATGTGTCTCAGGGTAGAAAAAAAATGAGGTAGAAAAAAATCCAGTAGTTTTTGGTTGTATAACACTGAATGTATCACTTATTTCTTGCCCAAAACCCTGATAAGACCTCTATATGTTTTTTCTTTTAATTAAAACTATGATTTTTATGTACAAACAAAATATTTGTACTATATTTTTCTTTTATGGAATATTATGTCATTTTAAAATTTGTTCCTGGTTCAGACACTGAATTCCCAGTAGGAGGGAAGTAAATCTTTTAAAGTGCATTCTCCGGTCATTCCCTCCAATACTTCTTTCAGATATTAAGAGGCCCAATGCCTGATCATAAATATTTCTGGGTTTCTAAAAAGCTGTGAGGATCCTGGATTCCTCTGCTGGTTTAGTTGCTTGTATTAATAGTTACAAGAGAAAAATAAATTTGATCTCTGCTGTACGTACATAAATGAAAGGGCTCTATATCTTTTGAAATGTTTTTCTTTGCAATAAAAGTAGTAAGATTATTTATAGGCATTTAAATCTGAGTTTCTTGTACTTTAAAGCAGGGCTATTCAATTTTTATTTTTTTTTCCTTTTAATTGATGCCTGCTGAGTCATTTCACCCAAGTCCCTGTACCAACACGACCCCTGCCAGGGCTGCTCACAGCTTTCTTGGGGGCGCATGCATTTGCTCTCCAGAAAATGAGAAGAATAGCAAGAAATGTGGGAACGTGTGGGACTTTGTGTGGGCAACGCTTAGACGCAGGCTAGGTCTGGAGCAGAGCCTGCCGCCGGAGCAGCTCCGCTCGGCAGCGCTGAGAGCGAGGCAGGAGAAGCACGGTGCTGTGTCATGCGGGAAGCTTCCGTGATGAGCAGGCTCTTCTCGGTGTTCTTCCCCAAGGGAGGGGAAAGAGAGAAAACCACAGGACGCCGGTGAGAAATTAGTGTTTCTTCAGAAATTCTAGGGAGGAAAATGGAGGGAAAAGAATAGGATGCTTCTGAAAGCTGAAAAGATGTTTGCTGGCTTGTTTATTGTGTCTGCTTCTGGCAAACCTTTGCGTACACTTATAAATGATCAGAAGTGGCTGTTTTGGAGAGTGATCCGTACCTGGCCTGAATGCCGATTCACTCAGGGATTTACTGGAAACGAAGCAGTGAGAAAGGCAGGGGGATGTAAGCCTGTCTGCCCTGGCCGCTAGCCATGCCAGTGCTAACCAAGCCTCCTGCCATACGATGGGGAAGAGACCAGACCAGCTTTGCCTTTCTCATTGGATTTTTTTAACTTCTGTTTCCTACTGCATTTTCTCCATGCTCGCTCTGGGACAGAGGTTGGGAAATGCCCTTCCAGGGCATGGCAGCCCCGAACCGCTGCTTCTTTCTTAATACAGCCGAGCCCCGACTTTGGAGAGGAGCACAATGGCACGGCTTGGATGGATCGAGGCTTCTGGTGGCTTTCTTGGCTTTGCCTGTGGTTGAGCCAATCTCAAAGGGAGCTTTGCGACTCGGTCTTGGGGACTTTGAAGCAGTCATTGTCCGGTTAAAGATCAGTTGTCCCTTAGGATGAAATCATCCACCTCACCAGGAAGGGAGAGAAAGAGCGGAAAGCACTATGAGTTTGTGAGCGTGTATCTTGCAGATTTATAGAAAAAGCTTAATATTGAAGAGGGACTTGTGTGTTAGTCTGTACTTTTGAACCTTGCAGAGTTGCCCCTGAACCGTGGGTTTATTGCATTAGTAGAATTTATTTTACAGAGATCCTGCTGCAAGCTAAGCCTTGTGAGAAGTGTGGTGGTGTCTGTTGCTGGAAGCATCACATGCATCTAAACTAGAACACACCGCAAAACGTTATAAATATGACTAAACCGGGCATTTCTGTGCATTAATTCCTGCCAATTTGCTGAGAAATGATGTTATTCGTAGAGCTGGCATGATGAGAAGTCTCCCAACTTGCAGTCGTAAACCACTTTCCACCTGCCTTTCCATATTGGCTCCACATGGTAGGAAGGAAAACCCGTGGTTTAACATCCACCTCGACGCTTCAGGTCTGGGGCACGAAGGGTCTTGATTTCCCTCCCGGCAAAGGTGAACTCGGAGGTGAGTGTGTTTCGCACATTGCTTGCAGGGCGCTTTGGAGCGCGGCCGCTGCGATGCTGCTGGCAGGGGTCTGAAATCCTGCTGGGGATGAACTGCTCTGGCTCCCCGCGCTCTCCCTCTCCGGCCCCCACTGCCCTTTCTGCATGGGGCTTTTCCAAAGGAAAACTCATAAAATGCTAACTCTTTCTTCCCTGTTACTGTGGTCTTCTCGCTCCCCCCGGCTCTCTCCCCAGAACACACATTATTCTGTTTCATTGTAAATGCTTTGCTCGCCACCCTTAAGCCCGCCCCAAGTTTCCATGTGGTCTCTCACCCTTTCTGCACTTCCAAGCTCACTGGAGATGCCATTCATCCAAGATGCCGATTGGGTTTCCACTCCATTGATTCCTTTTCTAGACTTTACCTTGTTCGGCTACTCTTGCGTGCGGTCATGGACTGTTCTTAATCAGGGCTCTGTCCCTGGCCTCCAGGACTCTGTTGCCTGTGACCATGCTTTTCTTCGGGCAGCTTCAGCCTTCATCACTATCTGTGTCACCGTGCCCTGTCTCTGTTGCTCCTCCAACCTTTCTCAGGGCTTTTTCATTCTTTGGAGATTTTCTTTGTTCCCTTCTGGCCTTTTATTAGCCTTTCCTGTTGCTGCCTCTCAAGCTTGGGGCAAAATTTCTGCAAATACCTTTGAAGCCATTGCATCTTCCTCATTCTGACTGCCAGGCTGCGACCAGGTTTAGGGCACTGTCAAGCAAACTGCCCGGTACTGTTTCATAGCTTCCTTTAGTCCTCCAGGTCCTATGTTGTCTCTTTATTTAATTAGCAAACTTCCTGGGTCAGAGACCATCTTGCTGTGCCTATAAAGCACCGCGCACAACAACTCCTGCTCCAAGAGCAGGTTCCCGGTTCCTTCAGTACCGACGGTTGCACAACCCTTGTGTGGAGGGTGTAGCTGCGACTGACAGCCGGGGGCACAAGTCCAGTGAAACCTTCCAAGGCGTAGCTTGGGAAGTGCTTGGCTTCATCGTTGTTCAAGGTGAAAGCTGTGTTAGAACCATGAGACCGTGCCACTGCAAGTGCACTTTGGTTTCCCTTTTTTTGACTTTTCAGGGCTGCTCTGCTGTGAGCAAACTGGGCGAAGCTTTGCTTCCGTGCTCTGCTGTGGCTGGCCCAAAACCTTAAAGCGAATCCTATAATCATTAAACCAAAGAGTGCCCAGAATAGATGGTGGTTGATAAAGCGTTGTCAGCATGATGCCTTCATAATAATCTTCTTGTGCTCAGCAAACCGTCCTCAGGCAGACACGTGTGCACTGTTGGGAGGGAATTGGAGCTCGCTACTCAGTCTCACGTTTGCAGGTGTAACCTGGCCGCTTCGTTTCAACTCCTCTTCTGCAGACTGAAACATTTGGCAGGGTTAATGGGATAAATTCCTTCAGTGCAAACCTAATGGCTTCAAAACTCCTAAGCTTGCTTATTATGAAGCATTAAAAAGGATTGATGGGCGAGTCTTCAGAGTTTGCTTGCCTTGGATAAGAGTCTGCCACTTTGATTACATAGAGCTTACGCAAATGTCCGCCCCTCGTGATTGCAACTTTTGGGTGGAATTTATGGATCAGCCAAAGTTGTTGACTTCAGATCCAAACCTGAACATGCCTGCGTGACAAAAAGCTGTCGGGCTTCCAAATCTGAGTTTGGTCTGTGCCCCATCTCTGCTGCCTCTGAAGAATAGGTCTCTGTTTACCCACTTGCTGGTTGTTGGGATTGGACCGTTTGCTTTTAAAGAATATCTCTGTTCCAAAATTGGGCTTGATGTGGGCATACTCTGCAAATTGAGAGAGATTAACCCTGCATAGCTGTATGGAACTGACTCCAAGCCTCCTGGGTCCTAGTCCAGATCCCTAGCAACATGGTTGATTTTCTTTTGGCTTGGATGCCTGCCGCAAACAGACCTAGATGTTGAAGTATTTCCAGTTTTGGAGGTGTTGGAAGGTGGAGTTTCTTCTCTTCCTGTAAGGGGAAAGATGGACAAGCCTGAAGCTTAAATTGAGTTATTTGGTTTGGATTTCATATCCACTTTAAGGATATTTGGATGTGATCCTCTGGTTTAGACCCACCTCCCTTGGAAACATTAACGCAGTTTGGTGATAGCCTAGAGGCATGCGGCGTTTGGGAGAACAGCCAGGCAAGCCTCTGGAGGACCACCACGAAGCGAGCTTTGGGAATCTGTCTCTGCAAACCTCCTTAGAATGACCTGAGCATCTCTAATTTCAACAACCCCCGTTGACAGAACGTCAGGCGATGGGTTTCCAATGAGATTGGTAAATGTTTTAAGTCAGAGTCGGAAATTGAGACAACTTGGCTGCTGTTTGGGCTGTTTTATATAAAGCAGACTAACACAGGATTCCTTGAAGATAGTCTTTCTCCATCTCCCACCGCCTGAAAAGCCACATTAACACACTCAGAAGAAAGAACTTCTGAAAATCCTGATGTTCTGTGGCTGTACTTACACTGCGGAGAGCTGGGTCTGTGCCAGAAGCTTATGCAAACAACCACTATCTCGGTTCTAACAGACAGGAAGATGACAAAGCTCTAAAAGTGGTGGGGTTTGGGGTTTGGTTTTGGGTTTTTTTTTTTTGGCTTTTTTTTTTTTTTTTTGCAATGGCAAAATTCCCGACAACAGCATGCCTCGTGGTGTTCTGTTCTGACAACCAGAGCGTTGCCAGACTTGCTAGTTCAGGTCATATCCACAGGCCTACGAGGCTTTTTAATTGGTTTTGAAATGCTGTTGACTGGGGAAGAGATTTTTTTTTTTTTTTCCATATTTTTTGCTGCTGAGCACAACGGCTTGGGCTGGGCTCTGTTTGCTGGATGCATGTTTGTCTCTGGATAGACCCAGTTCCCAGGAGTATCTTTATGACATTTATGGAGCCAGTTTGCAAAGCCACCTATAGGATTTGGATTGTGGCTTTTGCTGGTTCAGTAATATTTGGGCATCCAAGCACACAAGGCAGTGTTTGCGGGGAGAGCCATGCAACCTTACAAACAGGGAAAATCCAGCTCTAGATGGAAATGAATTTGTCCTGCCACACCCACTTGGATAGCAGATTTCCTTCTCTCTTTAACTTTTTGATTGGGTTTTCTATGGTGTTATCTAACACCAAAAAAAGCAGGATTAAGAGATGTAGCTGGAAGGGGTCAGCAAGCTTGCTTCGCACAGGCATGAGGCTGAGGTTCCTGGGACGCTCAGCAGGGTTTTGTTGTGCGGTGGCTGTTGCGCAGCGTGCGGAGATGATGGACTGGATGTTAAAAGCCCAGTTAGATGTTCAGTTCTGTTCCAGAAGTAACTCGTATCTCTCTTCCCATCAGGGAACTGCCTGTTGTGGACATACCCCCCTTCTCTCTGCAGTAGGGTAGAAGCAAGAGTCATCGACAGGCCTGGAAAGCCTCTTAGGTGCATGGTGGGGCTCTTCTCCGGGAAAGGAAGAGCAGGGCACTTCTTTCCCACACTGGCAGAAAGCATCCCATTTCCAGCAAAATTTAGAGGCTCCTTCTCAGCTCCGTGTTTACCAGAATACAGTGTTCTGACCAACAGCTCAACGAATGCGTCAAGACTCTTGTGATGGCTTGTGGATTTCCAACTTATGAGTCAGTTAATGGAGAGCAAAAGTTTTTGCACTGACACAGCACTGCGGCAGATTGGCCACTTGTGTGCGTGCCTGGACGGGTGAGCTGCCGAGAGGGGAGGGTCTGGGTCAGCTGCGACTTCTGCTTGGTTTCTCATGATTTTTGACATTGTTTCTCATTTTTGTGGTGTTTTTGAGGCTTGGGTGGAGAGGTATTAAAGCATGAAGCATTGCAACTGGCTTGGGAAGTCGCTTTAGCACATGCCGGACCCCCCATGCCAAGACTTTTGAGACTCCAGGGATGGTGCTGTGAGTACGCAGCGTTTCCCCGTGGACTAGAAGCATCTCGGATCTGTTCTCGGCCGTATCTGCCAGGGATGGATACTGGGACGGGGAGAGGCTGGGAGGAGCCCATGCAGAGCTCTCCCACCTATGACCAGTGAAACATGAAAATGAAAAACTAAGTGTAAACTGCCTAACCCTATAGCCATTCACTTAACGCAGGAATCCTCTGCCGTTAAAGGTCAGCTTTCTAAAGGTTTACAGATACTTCACCATAGCTGAGGAAGGCAGTGCTGTTTCACAGGATGGGTTTCCCAGCATTGGGAAAAAGATTAGGGAAGTGGTTGGTAAATTATTTGTATTTCACTGAAAACAGTTCTGCTGGTTTCTGGGGGCTTGGGGGGTTTTTTGGTTTGGTTNGATCCTTTGCCCTCTGATATGCAAATGTCCAAAGGAGAGCTTGAAGGCCTAAGATCTGTCCCTCGCCTGGGTGCTTTCTCTCTGGACTAGTCCACTTTTCTGTTGAGCTTGTGTCTATGTGGTTAGTGGGCAGAGTGTCTGGCTCGGACTTCAGTACTCCACCTGTATTTATTATTTTTTTTTGGTCCTTCTGCCTGTACTTTTTCAGTAGCAGTGGTTTAACATGAGGTTGATCTGCTCCACGTCTGTCTCGAGTTGCCTTCAGGACCAAGCCCAACTGTCCAATGCAGTTTGTTTTCCAGCTATGCCTTGACACAGCAGCTAAAGCTCCTCTACCCTCCTCTGTCTCACCAGCAGCTGTACCTAAGCATGTTTTTTTAAGATTTTAAGCTTCCCAAGGCAGAGATTTTTGTGGTTCAGGTAGTATGTTTCACACGCTGTAAAACATTGTATGCATTTATTTTATGATATGGAAATAGTACTGAACAGGCTTCACCTGTCCCTGCCCTTGGTGACGGCCCCTGGATGGAGAGGCTGGGGTGTGCGGTAACATACACCAACACTTCGCAAATGCTGATAGAACGGCAAATTTTGGTGTCATTTGCACGTGCTTTTTCACCAGTATTGAAACCTGGCAGTGTTTGCAATGCCACCGTATTAAAGAGTGGTATTTACTGATGGAGTGGTCAGGCACTGGAACGGGCTGCCCAGAGCGGTGGTGGAGTCACCGTCCCTGGGGGTGTTCAAACACCGTGTAGACGTGGCACTTCAGGGCATGGTTTAGGAGACACGGTGGTGTTGGGTTGGTGGTTGGACTTGATGATCCTAGAGGTCTTTTCCAACCTTAACGATTCTATGATTCTAAAGTGTGGATGTGCTGTTCAGTTAGCAAATGCCTTTTCACTTATGGTTATTTTGCAAGATAAATCCCAGTATAAATGATGGCATTCCACTAACTTCTGTGGGAATCTCTGCAAAACACCATTAGTGCAAGGCGTACTCCTTGCTAGTAACTTCAATATTAATTTGTGTGTTTAGGACTAGATTTCTAAAGTATTATAGCTCAAAAATAACATGGGTAGGCCCCACATAGGATGCCAGAAAGCACACGGGTACCTAAGAATAGGAATCCCCTAAGTATCTTTCCAGATCTGCATCGTGCCTGGTGTAAAGCCCAGTGGCATCAGTGGATGCGTTCCCAGGAACTCACTGGGCTTTGGACCAGGCCTGCAGCACCAGTCCAGCTCTCACGGGAATTTGATGGGCTTTCACCGCTTGCAGCATTGGGTCCAAGCGTCGTATCCCCAGAAGCGCAGGTCGCCTTGGTGTGGCCCGCCATAAATCCGTTCCCCTGTCCCACTAAAATAGCCTAGACGGCCGTGTGCTTGGAGGCTTTTTCTGCTAGGATCTTGTCCATAAATGTCCTTTACACATGCACGTTGCCTTTCTTGGACTGCCTCACGTTGGCCAAGCGCTGGCCTCCTGGAGCACTTTTGAAGCAATTTACGTGATGTAAGGGACAGGCCAATTACCTTTATGGGCATTTTACACAGAAGTGACACCATTTTAACAGTCTGTAACTTATTTTATGCATCTATCATGCCGAAACAGGCTTTTCAGGCACGCACGTAAAACATGTACATTTTAAGGCAACGTTTAGCAGTTGTCTTAGTGCTTCAGAGAAGACCTGCATCGAGCAGTTTCCTTCTCCATATGAAAGAAATTCACTTTAGTTGTCAAGGTGCTGATGTGATCCCAAGGCTAGTGAGAAGCCGCGGGGCAAAGGAAAGCCTGCAGGTTTTGGGATTAGCATCAGGCAATTAAAGGAAGGGGAAAGCGGGGAAAAGAGAACAACTCCACAGCGAAACATGTGGTTGCTGTTTTGGCTCATTTGCATTGTCAGCCTAGTGATTTACGCTAGATGAAATTCATTCCAGATCATGAGAGCATATTAATAAATATGGTTGGTGGTTTTTTTTTACCTGATTGAAAAAGATACTTGCCTCTAATATGTTACCCTAAAGGTGTGGCGCGCCTATGTTTCGCTTTCCATGAGTAACACGCTCTCATCCTGACACTGATTTGTGGCATCAGCAATATATGAGGCAGGTTCAGAGGCAGATAAAACATTTTGGATTGTTGGTTTTTTTTCCTTGCTTCATCCTGTTCAATTGAGAGCCTATTTTTTAACCTAAAGTACATTCTTTGCCCAGCCAGGAAGGCCAATCAACTTTTCTTTTTACGATCCTTTATTTGCCAAAGGTATTAAAATATATATATATATATATACACACGTTCCTACAAGCAAGTTGCCAAACCAAACTGTCCTTGCTGTGTGTCTGCTCCCGGGTAGCTCTGCCAAAGAGCAGTTCTGGAAGCTCCCCTCCAGTCTAGGTTTCCTCCTAACTTTAGCCTCAATCTGTGACAGAGCATGGGAATAGGAGAAAAAGCAAAGTCTTCCCAGATTGCTGTGAAGACACAACTCATATCTTCACCTCTCGTCTTCAGGCGTGTTGGCAGAGAGCTGCAAGCACGGAGATTGGCGTTCACCTACGTGTGCGCTCACGTTCACGTGCACCACATTCTTGGTCTTGCAGCACTGCTTAGTTCTCCAGCATTCCTGATGCATCTGTGCTAAACTCTCTGCGAAACCCTTTAGTGGCCAATGCCTTAAAACAGCCCTCTGGACCAGCTCGATCCAGGAGTGAGCGTATGGAGATCTGCAAGCTTGCCTCGGGCGGGTGAGTCACTACCCCTCTGAGTCAGTTCCCCCGACAGCTCCGCGAGCATGACTTCATTGCTGTAGGTTTAGACTAACTGATTGCTGAAACTTTCCCAAGAAGAAAGATTAATGACAGTGGAAGTCAAAAGAGTGGGAGTTGCATGTTCGTGGTGAGTCAAGTGAACAAAGAGCTGCACAAGAGGTGCACGTATCGGGATGTATGCGCTAGCTTATGTCATTGTGTTGACAATGTGTATTGGAAAGAAAAGCACGGGGATGCAATCGGGATGCAGTGGGTCCCTGGAAACTCCAGGAAGGATTTATTAGCCCGGATTCGGTGATGCTGAATGGGACTTTGCATCTGCCTTTCTATCCGTTACCCTAAGTTTTAGATCTATGGTTTTAACTGCTGGCCAGTCTGAAAAGCGCGTGGCTTTTTCGTGCAGGCTTCAATATATGTAAGTGTCCCTATGGAAGGAAGTCTAAGAACTAACAGTAACATAATCCGCTCATCAGCAGCCTGCTGAACTCCCCGAGCTTTTCGCTGATCCTTCCAACTTCCTTCGCCGGACGGTGCTTCCCTTTGCCTGCAGACAATTAACGACGGCTTTGGAGGGTCGGCCGTTTAATTGCATTGCAGGGCTGGCTTCCGCTGCTCGGCTGCTGTAAGGAGGCCACGGTGCCTCCTTACCTTTTGTTTGGCTGTTTCTTCTGGAAACGCCTTGAGGCAAGCAAAGCGGGTGCGCTCTGGTCTGATGCGTTTTGCAGCTAGGATTTCCAAAACCCAGACCGTAAAATCCCCTAACTCTGCACCTGCTATCCATCCTGGAGAAGTTCTCTATCAGCTCGAATAGTCACGGGGAGATGGCAACCTAACAGCAAAACCACAAGCGATGGGAGAAGGAGCAGAGGGTTTCTGTGCAGTTACCGCACGGGCTCTAAGCGTTTTTCCCACATTGTGAATAAGTCTGAGCAGCCCCGTTTATCACCCTAGTTCGAGTGTCAGGGACCGAACTAGATATGAAATATCAGTGGCTTCTTAACAGCACCTGCCCAAATGATAGGGCAGGAACCTGGTATTGCCCTTGCCCTCACTTTGTGGGCAGTTTCAAGACTGCAGCTTCATGCTCTCCGCCCCAAGACCCTGTATTGGCCTCTAAAGCAGAAAAGCAATAACATTAAAAAAAAAAGTAATTAAGGTTTGGGAAACTGTTCTGCGGAGAGCTTTCT
The DNA here is from genome assembly GCA_013400875.1 of Anhinga rufa. Taxonomy (NCBI): domain Eukaryota; kingdom Metazoa; phylum Chordata; class Aves; order Suliformes; family Anhingidae; genus Anhinga; species Anhinga rufa. The sequence goes on along the minus strand of VZTV01069159.1, from coordinate 544 downwards.
GGTTTGTGTCAGAAATATAGATCTGGACTCGGGGGTCTGGTTTAAATATGATACAATCAGAAACATACCCAGAAAAAAAGGACTGTTTAATTAAAGAACACTTTTTAGTGCAAACCAAATAAAACACAACAGCTGAAAGCAAGGGGCTGCAATGAGGATCCTGAGAGGAGATAAATGCAGAGGAAGATGTGGGTGCTCCAGAGCCTCATGCATAACATCAACAGAAAATATAAAGTAAAGCCAGATGTTGGCTGGGCTGGGCTGGCTGGGCTCCAGATGTGTGCTCTTAACAGTCTGCCTACCTGGGACTGTGCTGGAGCAGCTGCGGCGTGGTAGCTGCCTCTGTTTCTTGCTCCGGTTCTTAAGGCTGGCACGACACCCCCGCGATGGGATTTAAGGTTTGCGGCCAGCGAGGGAGATTGCCAGGGTCATCGGGGTCAAAGTGGGCAGCCTTGGGCCAGCTGAGCTTGCCAACTGCTGTTCCTTAAAGGTGAACGAGAGGAAGAAATTCCTGCCCGGTTTGGTTCTGCTCTTTCCACTTGGG
>VZTV01069147.1:0-20700 GCA_013400875.1 Anhinga rufa | reverse complement strand
CCTGTTAGTTTTCCTCTGAGTGAAGACTGTTGTAAAGAAGATACGGACCACTGCAGTTGTTATCAGTGGTACCCTAATAAAAATAGAAAGAAATGCTAAATGGACATCTTCTGATTTGGGTTTGGTTATCCAATATTTGTGTTCCAGATGTGGGTGGTGGAACAGAGACGACAGTACATCTGCAGGTGAAATCAGGTGGGCGAGGCTGCAGGATGTTGGAGTGTAGGATCGGGATTTGAAAGTTTCTCAACAAAATTGAAAGACTGACCAAGAATGGGCTGCTTTTCTGTTTTCTGTAGAAAAAGATCTGAGGCTTCAGAGTTAGCACAAACACAAGTCATGAAGATCACATTGCTGAGGAGGGAGCATAGAGGAGATCCATCCTGTCCCTCAACCTGCACCAGGGCAGTGTAGTCCATTTCTGTGGGTGAGAGATGTACCCAGCACCCTCAAATCATGTCTGGCCTCCAACCATGGACATTGCTCTGACCATCACTTGGCTGTTAGACAGGCATGTTCACTTCAGGTCTCTGTTGATCTGGGGCTACCCTGAAGCTACACAATACTGTTACTTCTCCCTGGGCAGTGGTGAAATCTCTATCACAAATTGTGACAGGTTGGCCACAGGCAGAGATGATCACCTGTGTGACATGGGACCTGGGTGTGTGCGGGAGAGCAGCTTCTTCACCAGTGAGTCTCCAGAAATTTATGGCTGTGGCAGAAACAAGAAGCTGCACAGCTGTCTGAAGGTACCTCTTATAGCTCCTTTCTGTGGTGTTTACAGCTGGATGCAAACTTGGCACTTTATGTTTCATTTTCAGGAATGTTTTAAATGCTTGTATGGAAAACAATAATTCATCTTTCCTCCTGCTCCTTGGCTTCCCTTTGATCTCTCACCAATATCTCATGTCAAGATCACAGGAAGAGAGAAGTTGTTCTTTTTACAATCCTGTAAGCCAAGCTGCACTCTGAACTGAGACTAGGCAGTTGTGTGACTAGATATGCCCCAAGAAATAACTTACGTCCGCAGTCAGATATTTTCACAATTTGGCATTTCTTAGTCTTGTTTTGCTGCTCAGAATGAAGGCAGCCACTCCCAGAAGCTGCCAGATCTGAAAATGTTTGCATACACGGTTCTTCATCCCACTTCTGCCTCACTGTAGAGTATAAGGCTTTACAGGCAGTCTAAGGGCAAGCAACAACATAAAACACAGCAGTTGTAACCCCCTCTTAGGAAGACATCTGGAGGCACAGCCAGCAGCCAGATCTTTAGCTTCCCTCTGACTGCCTGGGAGGCTGGCTGTGTTGTCACTTCATCTACACAATAAAAAGATGTTAATAATGACTCGGTTCTTCCCATACTCTTTGCCTGTTGCTGCTGTTCACTGATGTGTGCACAGGTAATACACAGGCATCCCACCTTGTCCTGTGCTCACTGGTGGTAGATGCTGTAAAGGTCTCAGCTTCAAGTCTCTTGGTGGCTGGGCATGAGGCTTTGGCTTGCCCAGGTCAGGGGACAGTCCTGGGGATGGGGAGAGCTGGCAGCTGTCCATGACCACACACAGAGATCTGTCACCCAGAGCATCAACCACCCCCAAAAAGCTCACCTATTTGTTAGTAGGCTGTTTTGTGGATGCAAGCACCATGGGGAATCAGAGGGGGTGGTGGGGGCTGTGGTAACCCACACATGCCCAGGGATGGGGTCCCTTGGCATATGTTATCTCTGTGTCTCTATTGCTCCCCAGTGCATTGCCTTTGTTTGGTAATCCCTCTCCTGCACCAGATATGTTCTTGGGGGTCTGTTCCTACATGACAGTAAGAAATTACAGCTGACCCACTCCACATCAGAGGATGAGGTTTTGTTACTGTACAGATGCTACTTGTGTTGGTGGGGAAACATCCAGGGAGTGCCAGGAGATCCACGTGCAGATGTGGTGTGGAGGCTGGGTCCCTCTGTCTGGCATCTCTTGTTTTTACCTTTCTTCCCCAAGGGGCTGACTGTGGAGTGCAGAAAGGAAGCACAGACAGCAGCTATACAAGTAAAAAAATAAAAATAAAAATAAAAGCCATAGAAATGCTGATGGCAATTAATGTATGTTAGAAGTTATGAACTGAAGATAACTGTCAAGCTGAAGCACCTGGGAAAATCTGCAGCTGGCACAACAAAGGGATAATAAAGCATAAATTTTGAAGTATATGAAGAAATAAATCTGTTATGATTTTGGGAAGAAGCAGGGTGAATAGTACATGAGCATGATGAACTATTTTCTGGTACCTCAACAGCTAAGGATGATGTTAAGCAGTATTTGTCATCAGTGAAAATATTACATCGGCAAGCATGGAAAACCTCTGCTGAAGAGGCCTGAAAGAGCTGGTTCCCTTGGCCAAGAGTATGAACTGCCAATAGGCCTGGAAATGCTGGGGAAATGGTTAAAGGTCAGAAGAGTGCTAATGGTCTGCCAAATTGCAGATAGGCAAATGCCTGTAGGCTTGAGAGATTGACGCCAATCATAGAAACCCTATAAAAGCTGAGATGAGATTCTGTCAAGAAAGAGTGGGAATACATTTAAAACTAGTCAACAACCTTAGAGAAAGTAGGTCTCATCTGACTAACCTGATCTCATTTTTTTAATGATACAGAAGTTTGATTGAAAATGATATTTACAGAGGTGTGGTAAAGATATTTCATAACACTGAGATGGAAAAACAGCTCCCTCCAGAATGAATAAAGTCCAGGCCAAGGGAATGAGGGATCCAATGCCTTCTGGAGAAGGATATTGAGGGAAGAGTCTCACCACAAGGAGATATTTTGTATGAGGTTCCAAAGGAGACTACATTTACTGGGTATTCCAAGGATTTTATTTCGAGTTATATAGTGGGGACATAGCCATAAGAGTTAAAAGACTGGACAAGGAAACAGGTCTCTGGTTCCCTTCCCATCTTTGCCATATGATTTCTTGAAACACTTCGCAAATAATGTCAATTTGCTGGTCTTTAGTTTTGCTGGCTATATGCCAGAAATAAGTCTGAATAGGAAACGGGAAGATTAATATTCATGTATCCCTGGTCTGGAGCAGAATATGCTTCACAGCCTAGAAAATGAAAGGAGGATCATCCATGTTCATTCCTGCTGGATGGAAATGCACCCCAATCCAACCTGCAAGCAGCAGTGATGTTCAGTCCTGCTTTTCCATGAAGTAGAGCTGCTGGGGATTAGTGGTACACATGGTGGCTTTACCAGGAATTGTTTGATTGTCCTGGAAATCAGGACCCTGGCCTTGTCTCGAGGGCAATCAAACACTAGTCTTAGCCCAAGGCTGTTTCAACAGTGTTCAGTCCATCCATGGTCATCTTCCTTAACTGTTTGTCTGCAGAGGGGACTCTCGGTCTGTGTGAGATCTTGAATTTATGCATGGTGTATCCCATGCAATGGTTTATTCCCTGTTCCTGCAGACACTAAAGATGGTGCTTGTAGGTGTGCCCTGCTTTAGGAACCAGGGTAGGACTGGTCTCCTTTAGTAGGAGTATGCAGTAACTTTATGCAAGTGCCTTTTCTGCTTCCATTTTGACACTTCATTTGTCACTGTCTCAGGGCTGCAAAAGCTTCAGCTGAAATGACCTTTTAACATAAAATATTTTCTTCTCTAATTTTTTGTAACACTCCCAAGAGCAGACCATACCTCTGTATTTGCCATCGGTGTTTGTGTAATCTGGCAGACTTATTCCAAACATACTACATTTTAGTAGGTTATCAGTCCCAGTTTCAAGGGAGCTATCCCATAATCTAGTAATGCCAAACTAGACTCTACAAGCCTCTCAAAGGTCCTTTTTAAGAACATGGTCTCTTTTCCTACCTGGATGTTAGACCACATTACCCTGAGCTTGATGCAGGAGGCTTCACACCAAATTTCTGCAGAACATGCACTGGCATAACAGTCCAGTGCTGACTGCTGCCTGTCACTGCCATGTCTAGCCTTGGCTGTCCCACAGATACCTCATGTATGCGCTAAATGACATATTTAGCAATTGCACTCCGTAGTAATTCCAATTCTCACTCTTGGGAACAGCAACATCTCTCTGATTTTCCTTCACACAACGAAACAACCTGGGCTAACCGCAAAGCTGATTCTTTTAGAGCCTATTTACCTGCATAATATCACAGTCTGGAGTTAGTTCTAACTTTTCTTTCTACCTGGTTTGTAGTGATATCAAAAATTGTTTTGCTTTTCATTTGTCGTATTTGTCTCCTTCCCAGGAATTCGACTTCTCTTTTATCATGATAATATTTTTCCTTAGTTCTGCTTTCTCTTCATCTCCCTGTTTTCTTTCTTGCTTTGTGAGGTTATGTCCTTAGCACTGTAATTTCTGTCTGATAGACCCAGGACAGGATTCATCCAACAGATTTAGATGTCTTCAATGCAAATATTTACTTCTGAACCAGTCCTGATTCTCTTTATCGTTGACAGAAGCTCTAGGTGTTTTAATGTACATTAGTCTCATCCTTAGGTAGGCGTCTACATTAGGGCAGATGAATCATGCTCCAGAAGTGTCTGTTCTCTCCCTTGGTTGTCAAGGGAGTTGCGGGTGACTAGCTCAGATGTTTTCTACAACGAGGTGACATGAATCCCACTCTCTGTAGAGGAAACATTCTCAACCCTGAAATGAGTATTCTGCTTCCCAAAACAATTACCAAATTATCCTCATAAGATTTTGTTTTACGTCTAAGTCAGCTCACAGAGTCTCACAGTAGAGATTATTTTCTTGTTGTCTGATCTGAATTTTAGGTCTCTTCAGTCTGACTAGGCTTTCTCATCGGTGGTTTTTGCACTTTCAGAGACAGTGGGAAGTCCTACACCACTGGTCAGTGCTGAAATGAAAAATAGAGATTTAATGCCTGTTCGGCATGATGGCCTGATCACTGGATACAGTTATAGCTTGAAAGGTTTCTGCATATAATTTTGTTCCTTCATTTTTGTGACTTCTTTCTGCTTTGGTATTTTCTTTCCTCAGGCTTTTGTAAAATGACCGTGTTTTTTTGCAGGTATTATGCCTCTGTCCAAAAGCTGGCACTGTCTATGTTGTTCTTTTTATAAAAAAAGTTATATACCATCCTTTCTTCAGCTTCTTACAGTCTTCTCTAATTGCTTGTTGCTGTCCTGTCCTTGGAATATACTCTTTTGATTTTCCTCTGTGTGCTCCTTGCATTTTGATAACTGTCACCTGCAGCTTCATTGTCTTTCCCTCAAAAATCTTTAACATGACCTGACACTGTCGTGCAACTGTTATAGTTTTGCTAAATTAAAGTAAGGATCCAGTTTTCTAGGGTTGGATCCCCATTGTAATTGTCTCAAATTCAAAACTCCTCAAAACTGTGACTCACTCTAGAATCTGCTCTTTGCAATCTTTCCAATTGCTCACACGACACTTATCTTTCATACTGCTCTTCTTCAACTAACATAATTGTGTTTTGTTCATTTTTTAAGTATGTCCATTAATCTTCATGAAAAGACAAACTCTTACCTGAATTTCTTCCAATTATCTGCCACGTTACTGGAGAGCATCACCTGTGCTTGTACCCTTAGTTTCTCCACTGTGCTCTTCTCTCACCACTCTTTCCTCTACTGTTTTTCTTTTGCGTGCACTTTTCTACTTTGGCCTCCATCCTGTGCCATGCTGGAGTCTGAGGTGAAGGTTAAGAAGATGAGTCAAACAGGAGAAGGAGGAATTTGCGAGGGAAGGAGAAATTCCTTGTGAATTGAAGATGCTCAGATGATATAATATGTCTCAGCATTCTAGTGAGTCAGTTGACACTATGCAGCACAGATGAAGAAAATAATTTGTAGTGAGAAGGATTGGAGGTCATTGTCTTCAAGAATAATTATTTTTTTCCCCCTCAAAGACAATAACTTTTAGGGTGTGTTAATAAATACCATCATGCAGCACTACTACCAAGAATTAAATATTTTCTTTATGTGTATTTATTTAAGCAGTTATATAGCTTAACATACATTTACTAGGATTTTATCATATTAAATTATGTGTCTTCAATTGATAATTTGTGTCAAGCTCACTTGAATACAAATTAAAATTCAATCAAAATACATTAAACTAATATTATTAAGTGGACTTTAAATTAACCAGATACAGGAAAAATCTATCTAAACTTGGTCTGCATTTAAAATGGATTTATCAAACAATTACTATTTGTTTGCAAAGATGTGCAACCAGATAGTTTCTGGTTACCATGTTCTTCAAAACTTGAGAACTAGTAGAAGTAATCCTCAGGTATCTACACTCTTCTGCAGAGAAACTTGCTTGTTTTCTTGATAAACATTGCCAGCTTTGCCTGCTCTGGGCAATATCATGAAAACTTGGTATTCCCAGCCCTCCCTGTGAGAGTGTCCTACCTTAACCTGCAATAGAATAGCTCTCACTGACTCCTCAGGTCCTTGGCTGCAAGGAATTATTCTGAATTTTGTAAATATTTTTAATTTATTAAATTATAACATAATTGCATCTTAGGGTTATGTGTCATAATTTTATTTTTATTTTAATTGCTTAAAATTTTATTTTAAAATGCTTCATACATGCAACATACAGAGAGTGGGGTCCATTCACCCAAACTCAGCACTTGAAAAAGAGAAGGATCAAAGTCTAAGTTTACTGTTCAGGAGTCCCCTGTGGTCACTGGAAAGAGGCAGATTCCTCTTGGGATGGTGTGTCCCATCCTATGGCACATGTGGGAGGTAGATAATATGGGTCACCCTTGAGACAGGCCACTCTTTCCATACTGGTTGTTAAGACAGCTTAGCCCTGGGTGGCTGCAGGGAGTCTGGGTGGATCAGGGAGACCTGAGGGTTTGTTGGGTCCAGCACGTCCCTGGGGCTGGGCAGTACATGGTGAGGCAGGAAAAGGACTGACCTTCTGTAGGGACAGGTCTCCCAGAGTGGGTGGACATGTCCTTGTTTGGAGTGCCACAGCAGTTGGGAACTGGGAGCTGGACTCTGCCCCCTCAGCTCAGCTGGGCCCTGCTGCACTGCAGCAGGTTGCAGGGGACAGTTCGGCGTTGGCACCAAACGGCTGTTAATGCAATTGTTATGGTGCGCTCTGCTAGTGCTGGGTTGTGATGTTATGACCTAGTTCACCTCTGGTGACTCAAGCGTTCAAATGGACCTGAGAGTCCCTGGCAGCAACTGCCCAGGGGTTTGGCTCGTTGTTTGAGTGAGCAAAATGTTCAGGCCATGGAAGCCATTTCCGGATGTTTCTATTTTTTTGTGCAAGACCTCCATCCACTCCTGCTGCTCCTGGTGGTCCAGGAACTGGGCTGAAGGCTCTGCATGCCTCAGAGGCTTTCTTGTACAAGAGTCCTTTCATGCCAGTGACTGATGCATGCCAGGGTAGGCATTGGCATCGTGCTGCCTAAAGAACAGCACTAGAGCTTTCTTAAGTACATGTTATAAACTCACAGCAATTGTTAGCCTGTAGACCGGGGGATACTTGGTCAAACATAAAAATCTGGCCAGCATCATCTCACCTATAAACAGCCCACAGCAACCTGATCAAATCACCTGCTGAAGTGGAAAAGACTCTGATACACATGACAGACCCTGCAAGACTTACGTTCTAGAAAGTATCCCCACTTGCCAGAGACGGGAGGAAATTAAGTACTTGGTTCAGAACTACTGAGCTCTGTAAGCAGACTTCCTTTGCACAAAAATCCCAATGCTTTCATCTAAACCTGCTTATGAAGGACTGCAGATTTTGTCTTAAGAGGGTTTATTTCTTTGTAACACCTTGCACTCTCCATTTTTCATGTGCTTTGGGAATTCAAAGGAAGAAAATGTTTTGAAGGAGATACCAAGTAATTCTATTGGATAATTTTGGTGCTTAATTAGATGATAATGTCTTTTCCTTTGTGGCAACCTATGTTCTTATCAAATGAGAAGCCTCTTCAAAGAGGTTAATTTGGCAATATTTTGTAATAAAGATGAATATTCGTATAATAAAATCAGTATATCTGTGTCCTGTGAGAGAGATACTTAATATATGAATTTAGCAAGGTCACTTAATGCTGCAATTGCTTACTAAAATAAGGAGCCATCTATGTCCAAACATTAGTTACATTAATTGGGGAATTACTTAGTTATCTGACAGTGCTTAAACAATTTTGTTACCAAACTCAGAAAGACCAGAGAAACCTCTGCAAAGATAATTAAGATGAGACAATGCCTCCTTTAATGATCATTCACAATTTAGACTTTCTTTAATAATTAATTTTGCTCAGAAAGATTATTTTGAGAGCTGGTAGGCTTTGTACATAACACAAGGGCCTAATTTAATGCAGAACATCAAGTGTCTGTTAAGATCTGATAGAAGTGAAGGCAGATCTCAGAAAACAGCATCAACATGGAAAAAGCCCCATTTTAAAGATGTTCCAAGAATTTCTTACAGAAACTTCTTAGGAGTCAGCCCCAGGAATTGTGCTGAGGCAATGAAAACAGTGGCAGGAGGCATTTCTAACATCTGTCTTGGAGATGTGTCCTCAGTGAGCTTATGAAGGAGCATAAACCACTTTGAAGCTGCATGCGGTGAACTCCTGAGCATCCCTCAGCTTCTAGACTGGGTATTGCATCCTCCACAGCCCTGCAAGCCAGGCTGTCTGCTGCAGAGACTTGGGGAGCTGGGAGGAGGCAGGATGCAGGCATGGGGCAAACTTCACCTCCTGAAGTCTCCGCCTCTTCTCTTGTTTCAGGGCCAGAGGTCACTGCAGGGGAATTTGTGCCGTTTTGCTTGTAGTGATTTCACTGAGATGTCAAGATTTATGGTGCTAGCAGTTCCTCTTCAGCAGCAAATTGCTTGGGCAGGGGGGGAGCTGAGCTTCCCACCAATGAAGGGGAGTCTGAGGGGAGATCTAACAACTGTACCACTCTGTTCAATGGTGAGGACAGAGCCAGAGGGGCACAAGGAAGGGACAGGAGGTGGTAGTTACAGATTGCAGCCAGGGAATGTCTTGACTATGAGAGTGGTTAAGAGTGGGAAGGGTTTATCCAGAGAGGCAGTATAAGGTCTTTCCATCCTTGGGTGTTTTCCAGATCCATTGCTGACCTGACCTAATGCTGATGACCTGCTTGGAGTGGGATGCTGGACTGGAGGCCTCCAGTGGTTCCTGCATACCAACAATTCCATGTTTCTATGATCCTTTCACAAGCACTGAAATAATCTGTGCCTACCCATCAGAGCATCCTTTCCAAGCTGGAAAGCTGTGCCTACCACAATCCTATGCACTTCTCGTAAACCAGTGACAGTACAGAATGACCACAGAAATTTTGGTCAAATTTTCACACCTTTGGGGAGAGAGAGAAAGATTTCTGCTTCTCTTCAACACATGGAAGCACTGAGGCACAGAAAGGTGGTAAACTTTTCAAACAGTGGCTAAGCCAGGGACCAAAACTAAGAGTCCTGCCTTCCCTGGGAGACAAGTCTCTGATGGCAAAAGAAACAGGATCCAGATGCCCTGTCTTTTGAAGGATGCACTAAGCTACATTTTGTATGCCAGATTTCACATCACAATCAATTTCCTTTTAATTAATTGCAGTCCAACAACCTTATGGTGATCACTTCATGAAATGACTAAAAATACAACTTGGGCCAAACCTTTGCTCAAAGGTCCTAGTGACTGTGCACAGTGGCTCTGCATCTTATGCTGCAAAGCTCCTGGATGTCGGAAAGGCAGTGAACCGCCTGGCTTCCAAGGTAATCTTTCCAAGTAATGTACAAGAAAGGGTCCCTTGAGGAGGAGCAGCCTTGGCTGGGAGCTGCTGGCCCTGGGAGGACCATGGACATTGCAGCCTTCGTCTCCCATCCGGGGGTGAATCCAGTGTGAGTGCCTGCTGTGGGCAGGCAGCCATGCTGGAGGAAGTATGCCCCTCCCCGGAGGCCCTGGGTGAAGAGCATAATGGTGTAGGCATGTTCTCTAATAAGGAGGCAGTTTGTGGTGTCTGATAAGAACTACTTTACAACAGAACATAATCTACTGTAACACTTTATTATGCCTGATGCAATGGGAGAGTAAACAGGGCTGACGAGAATTAAAATCAATTGCATTCTCTTCTCAAGAGCGATATCAGTTTGTCGGTAATTACTTGTTTGTTGTCTTCATTGTGAATCCGAACAATTCCAAGGTTGTTAATGCTCTGAGAGAGAAAATGAAATTACATATTCAATTTATTCTGCACAGAAACAAATTACCAAGAAGAAAAGAGAGGATTTATTTGCATTCCTGCTGTGGAGTTGGTGACATCCTCTGTGATGGAGCTGCTTCCCCACCGGGTCCCCAGGGACTTGGCAGTCGCCTCCCAGTCACGGCAGGCTCCTGCCTGGGGAGGAGCACCGGCTGGAGGCTTCACTGGTGCCTGGCTTGCGGGAACCATCTGGGGCTGGGGTCCATATCCCTTGCCCCTTTTCTGCAGGGAAGAGGGGCTCTTCGGGGGTCCCGGCAAACACAGTGCTGGTCTCTTACAGGGTGGTAAAACCAGACTATACTGAAGTCACAGCATGATATCTTAAGAAACACAACTGGGACTTTGACCCAGCTGTGTTTTGTGATGTCCAGAGCAGCCCAAACCTGCTCTCTGCTACACCAGTGTCATGACTTCAAAAGCACTATCTGTTTTTCTATGGGAGTAAATATGTGGAGATACAGGGATAAGGGGGAGTGTTTCTGCAATAAAGTATTTGAATTAGTTTAAGCTCTTTACTGCAGGAAATGGTTATCTTTATCCAGTTAATTTCTACAACGCTTAGATTAATCTTTCTGCAAATCTGACTTAAATATTAATGATGCTTTGCATTTCTAGTGCCTTTCATCTGATGATCTTGAATGTACCTCTGGAAGAAAAAGTGGTTGGAGGGGGGTGGAAATTTCCTTTAATGTCTTATAGATGTTAAAATGCAACAAATCATTAGATGGACCTGCTTCCATTCAATAACATGGAGGCTGCATTTCACTCTCTTGGTGCCAAGGTCCAGCCTCAGCTAGCCTGTCTTATGGTCTGATGAGCAATGCAGAACAGGACAGCTCAGCTGAGGAGGGCACAGTGCTTTAATGGCACCTTTTATAATTAACTATGGATGTTACTTAAGCTGAGATGCAATTGAGTGAGACACTCAGTGAAAAAGTGTCCATTCCAAAGATAAGGTCATTTGTTTGGTGGCCAGGAGCAGAAAGGTGGTCTGTAATGAGAGTCAGGACAGCTCTGAACCTGTTTGGCAGGAAAAGTCAGTGTACAGAGCAGTAAAATACAGCCAGGAAGAGGGACATATATTCCTCTGGGTGGGAGAAAAGGTGTTAGTGTGTCATACAGCTGGGGGAAGGAGCTGGATGCCAGCACACATGGAGCAGAAGGACAGGCAGTATGTTCATTAGAGGCAGTGTCGAGGAATGAACTCATAACACATTACCATCTATGAATGGGATGGGACGAAGGTGAGATGGTGCATTATTAAGAGAAGAAATATCATTTCCATGCTGGCAGAAAGGCTGTTCCTCTGGCCAGGGCCCATCAGAGCTGGAGGGATGTGTGTATATGCAGAGGGAATGCTGAGTAGGAAGTAGGACTTGGAGACTTTGCAACTCCACAGATGCTACCGCTGAGGTTAGACTGGGACTTGGCTACAATGAAGTAGTGCCAATAGCTAGCTGTGCTAGCCAAGTTACCCCCAGCAGAGAGAAAAGCTTAGCCTGTCCCCTACACTGGTGGCAGATGTGTGGCCAATCACTGCTAAATCACAACCCCAACTCCTTTTGCAATGGTCTAGCTCCTGGACCTGTACTAATGCCCATGATCTTGGTACCTCTGGATGGGCGCAGTTGCTCTTTGTACCCTCTCAGGGTGCAATGACTTGTGGTGGCTGATGACCCGTCTACTAGCAGGGAGCCACAGACAGCCTGAGCCTCGTCAGGTGCTTGCATTGATTCAGGAACAGCAAGCAGCACAACCCTGAGGTTCAAGTGGCTGTTAAAGGAAAGCAGCTGCAACGCATTGAGTCTGCTCCAGGCCCAGGGAAAATGACAGAAAGGGAATGTTTGCCAGAAAAGAATGCAGAACTAAGTGGGGAAAATACATTTTAATGAAATGCAAATATGTTTCCGGGCATCTAGGAGAGAATTAAAAGCATAAATAAATAAATGAAAACTGGGAGCAAGCATTTGGCACCAGACTTGAAACTCTGCTTAAAGGGACAGTCCCAGACCATGCTGCCAGGATAGTCCCCTGCCTGTCTGCCTGCCACCGCACTTCACAGGGCATCAGAGAAAAGGAGCAACCACTGCTACTGACTTTGCACTTTGTTATATCTGTTGCCAGCACTACATTTCTGCGGAATCTTTCTGTCATGGTTGAGCTTAGGTGACTCTAATATTTGACTTTAAAATCTGGCTCAAGTAAATCTTGCAGACTCAAGCAGGCAGAGGAAAAGCCAATGCATGTTGTCCCTCTCTGAGTTCACCCAGTCATAGACCCTTCCAACACTGTTTGCTGCATGTTTGACATGAGCCCTGCTCTGTGTTTTCATGGTACGCTATTAGCAGGGCTTTGTGTGGTTCCCCACCTCCATGCCACTCCCAGAAGAGCTTGATAGCACTGCAGATTAGTCCATTTGAGCCCTTCTCTCTTTTATGTGTATTTAGCCTCTTTCTCTCCCTGGACAGATGACTGGCTCATGCACTGCCTGTGCCTCTGGGCTAAGCCATAAGTCAGCCCCATGCAGGGAGGGAAGAAGGATGCTCCTGTCTGCATGGATTGCTCCCTGCTCTACCTGCCCAACAGCCTGGCTGTCTGGGGTGGGAGGCAAGGCAGGGGCTGGTGGAGGGAGAAATCCTCTCCTGCAGCCTGGCAGGGGCATACTGCAAGCCAGAAGCACTTTTTTCTCTGTGTAGCTCCTGTGCAAATGTTTTGCCTCTTCTGCCCTGATTCAGCACTACTGCAAACCCCATGAGGTGTCTATCTGGAACTTTAGGCCCAAATAACTTTGCAAGTGTTATTTTCCTGAGCAACATTATTCTCATTTAAGACTACCCTGTGAGCATAAAAATCTCTCATAATGATTTTCCCGTCAGCTGTTTCTTTTCAAGACCTTTTTCTCCTTCCTAGAAATGCATGACACACTACGGAAATTATGTAAAGCTCCTGCTCTCTGTGGCTATGAATAGTGGTTTATATTTTGTGTTGGTTTATATTTGGGCTTTATAATCACACTCGTATTTTAAGATTAACCAAGGCACAATTTCTCTAACAAGGGCAGCAAACAAAGGAAAGGAGTTTAAGCTGAGCAAAGGAGTGCAGTAGTGTATCCTTCACTTTCTTAATGCTTTCCTGCTTTAAATTATTCCCTGCGCGTTCCATTTAGACAATGTATACAAATGATTTGTAGGAGTTATTCACCCTCAAAACATAATAACACAGCAGGGCTGTGCTGCTCGTAGCTCTGTTCCTGCTCGTTTCAGAGCAGCTATGCGTTTTTGTGTGGAACTCTTGCCCATTTGTTCTTTATTAAAAAGAAAATTAGCATGAAGCCCAGCTCTCCGCTTAATAGTCTCCAAAGCTGCCTAGCAAATACTTTTGTTAAACCAATACAAATCTCTGCTGTAATTCTGCTTTCCTAAATGGAAGAGGCACATGGCGTAAATTTAAATGTTGACTGTGACCAGGGAGAAAACAAGGTAACCATGCTTGGTGTCTGTGTGTTATTAGTGCAAAGCAAGACATGGCTTTCTGAGCTAATGGGAGCAGGAAGGAAGTGAGGGCTGGGACTAGAAAATAACATCTTCCAGAGCATGCCCTTTCTACTTAGGTTGCTTGGATTTTATGTGTGGGCAGTGAGCATTTTGTGGCATTTCAGAAGGGTTTTGCTAGGTCTGCTGTAAAAATAAACATTTTCCAGCATATCAGCCTGCATAGTGGTTAAGTCCATCCATAGATATCTATGACTCTAGGCTGAAGATTCATTGCACTCTGTGTCACCAGAAAAAGAACACTTCAAGCAGTCTTTCTGCAAAGGCAAAAACTGGTCAGGGGGAACAGGGCATCAGTCTTTGAGCTAAAGCTACTCTGCTGCACCAAGGATGCCAGATTACCTGGGTTATTTTTTGGTGTGAAAAATGGCTTGTGATTCTTCAGAAAGCCAGTGGGCTGCATGGCCTTGCATGCCTGTGGAAGCTTCAAGGCTAAGGTTTGCCTTAGCCACTGAGGGAATAGAAATGCCCTTTATTTTTTGAATCCTAAATAAATGTCTTCTACCCAAAGCTTACAGGACAGAGAGCAAGTGTCCACTTCAAACAGTTTGGACATTTTTTTCAGGGAATTTCAGTTTTGTAAGGAACTGGTTTGTGAACAAAAATTTAATGAAAAACTACTTTGATCAAGTTTTTATTTTCTTTCTATATTTGCCATAAGGAAATTCAAAATCTGAAAAAGATCTTTGTGGTTTTTTGGCCAAAGTTTAAAGCCAAAGGTGATTTAGATGTGCCTGCTGGTTCTGCAGTTGTCCTGGTCCCCAGCTGTGTGGGGGTCCCATACATGAAAAGAGAATGGGGCAGAGGGTTTCTGTCTGTTGAGAGCCACAGAGCACATTTTGTCAGGAGGTATGCCATAACTCAGCAGAGAAAATGAACCAGCAGTCGCCTTAATGGTTGTGTTAATTACATGAGTGTCACCATTCCTTATCAAAGCACCTAATCAGGGGAGAATGCTGAATACATGTTTTTAGATGCCTCATTATGGGGTTTGCAGAGAGCCAGGTGCACTTTAATGAACAGGTTTATTAAATGGGAAGAGCCAGCATGCCCTGCAAGTCTCAGGTCTGCCCAGGACAGTCAGCAGGTGATGGGGGCAGTTGGAGTCTGGGCAGCTTCAAGCTGTGTCAGGCAACTTCTCTATTCCAGATTCTCCTCTGAAGTGCAACTCAGCTATTGCAGATGTGGCAGAAGCATGGTGATGGTGACATGGATATGGTGATAGCAGGTGGTGGGTGTTTTCATTTCCCCTTTGGGCTGAAGCTCTTCTAGTTGGTACTTTCTGTCTGAATACACACAACATATCAGAGATGAAATCCCCACTGCGCAGTTTCAACCTAGGTGCTGCCTCTGACAGGTAAGGAGGTCCTGTTTGGGCCCACAGAAATGTTGGACGTTGAGGATGTGGTGGGCAAATCGAGTTGTGTTGCATGTGGAATGGCACTACTCTAGGAAATACAGGGACATGAACATTTATTGCTACCTTTTCTCTGCTGGCTCTGAACACTACAGCCTTGGCTGAGATCCCTGAACCCTCATCAGGAGAAGGTCTTTGCTTGAGTTTTAGCCACTTCCCACTTGTCCAGTATGTCCCACAAAGCCTTTGAGGGCAGCCCATCTAATATCAGAGAGATGCAGACCTTTCCCGCTTGCCCCTGTATTTGCTCCAGGTCTCAGGGATGCCCCCACCTACACAGGTGTGATCTGTGATTCTGCTGCAGCCCTGACTGTTAACAGAGACTCAGGCTCGGCAAACTTTCAGTAGCCTGCATATCTCTCAGTATTTACTGACTCCAAGCCACAAGGGCAGAAAATGTTCCCTATATTCCTTCACAACAGGCAGGGGAGCTTCCAGCGATGGCTGCTATCAGGGACTGAAGACTGCGATCATTGAACAGATTTCAGCTCATTATTTCTGTGCTTTTTGTACTGTAGCAGATGGATCTTCATTAAAGTGAATGCAAGTTTTAGGGTGAAGCTGCTTTCATTGTTAAAACAGCTTTTCTAGTAACCCCAGCTGTTTATTGAGATTTAGAGGAAAATGATGGAGAAATATAATAGCAAAATAAAGATGCCTTTATCCAGACAATAGGAATGTATTTCCTGCTCTTGAAAGGCCATGCACGGTAAGTGGGAAGTGGATCCCAAGTGGCTCTGGGTTAGGCTGAGTAACTGGATAGGAAGGCCAAGTAATAGCTGGACAGGTATCTCTAGGATAAGCCCAAAATCCTCCCCAGAAAAATCACATTTACTGGGCTTATTCTCAGGATAGAAAACCCCAGGATGCCAGGCTGTTTGCTGAGGGTCTATGGCTAGTGGCCAGGAGGGACAGGCAGTTTGTTGAGGACTTCTTGGGAATTCAAATATGACCTGGAAAAAGGTCAATAGAAAGTTGCAGGTAAGACTGGCCAGGCAGAGGGTGGGAGAGCCACTCCCCACCATGCACAGTGTTCCTTAAGTCACCTGGACACTTATTTGAAATGGTTTGATGTCTTCTGAACAAACGTGGCTTAGCCAGGAGCAGCCTGAGACGTGGGTGGTGCGGGATACCTGAGGCTGAGGGTCCAAGAGCAGCTCAGGCTTGGGGCTGTCAACCGAGGACACCCAGCTTTGGAGCCTCAATTCTTAGCCTGGATGGACCCTTCTGGTCCAGGCCAACTGGTTTGCAAACAACCCTTCCTTGGAACTTGACAGGGAAGAGGATCATGCCAGGGATTCCCTTGCCTACATGAGGGCAGAAAGGAGGAGAACACCAGGGTGGCCCAGAGTGACAGTGAAGTGACAGTCAGAGCCTTCCTGGTCCCAGTGCTGTGGGGGTCACTTTCTCTTGGAAGTTTTATCATTTTATCATCTGCAGGAGCACAGGTTGAGCTTATCCACTGCTTCTTGCAGGTGAGCAGATGCAGGCTGGCCACAGCAGAGAACTCAAATCCTGCTTCCCTGTTGATGCAAGGGAAGCCAATAGGACAAGATATAGAGTCATAGAATCATATAGTTTGGGTTGGAAAGGACCTTTAAAGATCATCTAGTCCACTCCCCCCTGCAATGAGCAGGGACATCTTTAACTAGATCAAGTTGCTCAGAGCCCCGTCCAACCTTACCTTGAATGTTTCCTAGGATGGGGCATCTCCCACCTCTCTGGGCAACCTGTGCCAGTGTTCCGCCATCTTCAATGTAAAAAATTTCTACCTTTTACCTAGTCTAAATCTACCCTCTTTTAGACATGAACTATTGTCCTTGTATTCTTCAGGAAGACTGACTAGTAAAGACACCAAACGGTCCCCTGCTCCAGACATTGTGTTTTTAAAAGTCACCAAGTTGCACTCCCAGGATGGCAGAGCAGAGAAACTCTCCCCTTCAGCAAGTGATGGGGTTGGCCATTCCCTGGAGGAATGTGTTTTTGCAGTTGCTGTCACACTAATTGCCAAGTAGCCCAGCTGTGTGGCCTCCTGGTGTGTTTTCAATCCACTCACTGAGCTGCTGTGGGTTTTGTTTCATTTCAGGATCCTTTGGCAGCTCTGTTATTTTGTGCTCTGCGTGTGTCACTCTTTATAAGCTGGAACTGCGCAGTGTTGAGATAGAGGCTGATAAATACTGTAATCACATGTGGCTGTCTGAGGAAAAAGGTTTGGAACCACTTTTTTCCTTCTTTTTTCTTTACTTTTTTTTAAGTGTCACATCTTGTACTGTTGTACTCTACCTTCTGCAGCCTTATGCCTCCTCTGCAAACACCTGCTAAACAAAAAGGAAGGGGAATGAGGATGACTTGCAAGTCACATACAGCTCTGAGGACAGAGAACATGACAGAGTAGGTGCCCCTATAATAAACTGTGTCCTGGAGTTAGGAAATCCTCACCCTGAAGAACCTCCCTGAGATCTGGAGACATGGGCCTCACAAACACTTTCTATTAGCAGCTATTTCCCAGGGCAAGGCTTGCCAGCTGTGTTAGCAGTGGGGAATGCGTTGTCATGCTCTGGACACTTCCACATGGGTGGCCTCTCAGTTGCTCATTTCTTGAACATGTTGGTCTCAGCTCCACCTGCAGCCAAAGATTCACTCAGGCAGAGCCCAGCTGTGACACAAACATCTTCAAACTCATCTCTCCTTTGTTGAGATGCTAGGCCAGAAACCTCCTGCCCAGTCTCCCACAGTGTTGGCTGATTTGCTTCTGCTGATCTGTATAGTCAAGTTCCTTATTAGCGCCATCACCCAGAGCAGCAATGCAGTCAGACACTCAGAGTGGGAAACAAAGGAGAGCAAAGCATGGCAATGGCCTCTTATCTGCCCTTTCAGATGCCCTTTCATCTGTATGCCCTGCACTGGATGGGAAGAGATCAGGTCATATCCTCTGTCCATCCTGTCTACTTTCTCTTATGTGATATTACCTGTGCCCTTCGTCATTTGTAATTCTTCTTGACTGCCATATTTATCTCAAGGCACAGTGGTAAAACCTTTCAGACCTTGAAATCACCTTATTGGACATGTAATGCTCATTCTGATCTGAGATGCACATGCAGCCCAAGCATGATGTACCCCAGTGGTGACATTGGGAAGAGATGCTTGGTAGGGGAGAACTTTGCGGTCAACAAGCTTGGTGTAAGCAGAATTCTTTCAGGGATCTTCTCACAGGTTTAACAGATCTTTTTTTAAGTTAGCTGTTATTTTTATGCCTTTCTGTAATCCCGGTAAAGCTTCCTCACTGGAGGGATGAAGATTTCTTGGAGCAGGCAATTTTTATTCCTTTGGCTGCAGCGAGAAACTGAGCTACTTATTGAGCTCAGCATCTTTCTGCATCTGTAGGGAATCTCCCTATTTTCTACCCATCCTTCAAATTCAGCTTTCACTCCTCTGGAGTTTAAATCTTCTTAGCACTCTTCCACACTGGTGGGTCTCAAGTTACACATAAAAACAATGGTTTCCCCGTGATTTAGTTGCATCTTTGGGATCTGTTTTCCTTCTTAGTAATTGTCTGCACATTTTATTTGCTCATTTATCCCCAACTCAGTAAGAAAGGAAAGCCTTTGAACAGGGTGCTGACTAAATACTTCTGGATCTTGTATCTTTGCCTGCTTTGTTTTGATCCCATTGCATGAAAGGATCAAAAGGGAACAAGTTTAATCATGGAAGATGACAGCAATAATGCTGAAAGTGCTGGGAATGTTACCTCAGAGCCACAACCTCACTTGGGAAGCTGTAAACATCCCTTTCAACTCCTAAAATAATGAAGGTGTCTGCCACCTTCTTGTCCTCTTTGATCTTTGCCAGCAGTTTCAACTCTGTGTATGACAGTGCTGGGGGGGATGCGACTTGTCAGAAAAGTGAAATAGGGAGCAGCATGGGAGAAGGCAGAAAGCCAGTGTCCAGTTCTGCGCTCCCCCTCTCATGCCCACACTGGAGAGGGACCATCCCCACAGAGCAGGGACTTTCCTAGCAAACAGGCCTTAGACACGTCCCAAAGATCCAGGCTCACTCACCACAGATGACAATGTATCCCAGGCAAAGAAAGAGAGCAATAAAGGCTATTGCAACATCCTAAATCCCTGTATTGTTAGGGTTACCTGTGAGGCAAAAAGGACAGTGGAAAATGCTCATTCCTCCCTTGTTGGAGAGAGATGAAAAATGAAAACAAGACCCACAGCACCTGCCAAGATGCTCAACCGGGTGGCCTAGGGCTGAAATGTAGCTGAGTTATTCACCCCCCTGAGGTGGGAGCGGGGTCAGCCTGGGCTGGGGGTAACACTGGCAGAGGGAGCAGGATACCTCTGTCCCAGGACACATGGAGAGGGAAACATCAGCCCATATGGAGGGTGATGTTCAGAGCAGCTCCATGTTACTCTCTGAAGGAAAGGAGGCAGTGAACTAATTTTCACAAGCCCATAAACTACTGCTGGGTAAAACCAGGGCATATCTGGCAGCAGTGGAAAGTGCTGGCTGTGGTGATGATGGTTAACAACAACCAGCTGTTCATCTACATGTGGAAAATTTTCTGCCGTACCCTGACAATAAAACATGGTGCTGATCTAAAGGATCCCCTTGCCCCAAGGGTATTCAAGCTCAAGCACCCAGGCAGGCCCTGCCTCTGCTCATCCTTCCTTGCAAATCTCAGGAGCAGTCTGAGAGGAGGGAGCCAGGACTTTGGCACTGCAGACTCATGTTGCGAGAGACCAAATTTTTGTTAAAAGGGAACAACTCTTATCTCCACTGAGCAGGATTCAGCCCTGTGTGCCTCCAGGTGAGACATTTGTGAGCTCATTAGCAAAGCCCTGAGGTCTAGTTAATAAGAGCTGCTTGCTGTTCCAGCATGGGAAATCAGGATGTCTTTCTAGGCAGGTACCTTTATTAAATCAAGCTGTGACCTTTGGGACAGTTAGACAGACACAGGCTTCCACCCTCTGCACACAGCAGAAGTGGGTGTCTGCTAATTGCTTCCTCCACAGGTCCTCACATCAAGGGTTATCATTTGTCCCTCCACTTAACAGCAGTTAGAAAGGAGCTGAGCTGTGAACTCCTGGGCTGCTGCTTCACACCAGAGCACCAAACAGGAAAATGTCCTTGCTCTCTCTCTCTCTTGGGTATTTCTGACAAAGATAAGAGCTGTGCTATGCCTGCAACAGTGTCGGTGATCACAGTAATGCTCAGCCAGGAGGTCAGGGCATGCTCCATCTCACAAGAATCCTTATCTTGGAGCAAACTCTCCCTGGGATCCAGGGCATGATGCTTTTTTGAATGTGGCATTGGTGGCTGAAGAGCTCAACTGGTACTTGAAAGTTGTACACAGGCAGATCCATGGCAGGTGAGTTTTTAAGGACTGGCATGTATGGAACATGGCAGAGTGGCTGGATGCTCCTGGAGCAGCTGCTCCCATGAGCAGGACAGGAGATGGGAGTGTTTTTGCAAGCCGTGACCC